>APFE030931424.1:77017-92067 GCA_000404065.3 Pinus taeda | reverse complement strand
TTCCCTATTATCATTTATTTTCTATATGAACATAGTAAATTTTATAGCTTGGTCAATTTATAATTGTATTCAAGAAACCAATTCTACCAACGTGTTATCCATACCATGATTCCTTCTTACATATAGTTCATAGTGAGATAGTTTTGGTAATATATCTAAGAATATAGGCCCATTTGTGAATGTACTAATGTGTTGCATAATTTATTAGAACTCTCATTGAGATTTTGTGGCACTATTCAAAAATTCCCAAAACTAATGGAGAAAATCCCCAATCAAACCCACCTAAATATGAAATTGATGTTACTATCAAAGGGGGGCAACTAGTTCATGAGTGATTTTTAATTCTCTTTGTATCACCAACCAACAAAATATCGTCAACACCCTTGTCCCTTATGTCACTCTAACACTCTCACAGCTTACACTATCATCTATTGTTTGTTTTGTTGACTTGAAATATAAATTTATTTTTTAGCAGTGTAAATGAAATCTTGGAATATTTTTATAATAAAGCTGTTGGTTTTTCTAGTACCCATAGTAAATAGTCAAATATGTGAGAATAATTGAGTTATTAATGGAAGAAAAAGGAGACGGCTAACCTTTGGATATGTAATTCATATTGGTAAAGGGGGTAGTTACTAGTTAGTGACTCACTAACATAATTTTGTATGAGGGAATGATTTTGATGCCTGCATGCTTGGACATAATGCGTCAATTTATATAAAAATATATAATTAAGCTTATTTTGAATGCGCATACAAAATTGTAACTTGGTCCATTGGAAATTAATACTGCATAGATTAGGTGAGAACAATCTTTAATTTTATGTCAAATAGGTATATCCCACATTCATCATGGAGTAAATAAGATTTAAAACATTTATTATATAACAAGGTGGAATTACATTATCTCACATGTATTACGGTGATATAGTTTTTGGATATGGTTGGTATATAAAAAAGTTTAGGAAATACTATGAGAATCACATCGCCTTTTATTCCAAAGTTGTTTCTTTATAAAGAAGTTAAGTATGAGGGAGCTGTCCATGTTTAATTTACATTGAAAATATGGTATTGTTTCTAATTTGGTTACTAATAAAACATGCAATTTGACGTTTCTTCATTAGTTACAATCTAACATTTTATATTTTA
Source organism: Pinus taeda (assembly GCA_000404065.3). Lineage (NCBI taxonomy): Eukaryota > Viridiplantae > Streptophyta > Pinopsida > Pinales > Pinaceae > Pinus > Pinus taeda. The sequence goes on along the minus strand of APFE030931424.1, from coordinate 90,919 downwards.
ACTTGTTATTGATGTAGGTTACTTCTATATTAAAAAAAAAAAATTGCAATACTTTCTTTTTCATAGATATCGTGTTACTTCTATAGTCATTAGGTTTTTCATTAATAATATGGTGTTTCATTAATTTCAGGCACTCCACAAATTTTTCTAAATTTTTCTAGTATCCAGTGTTTTGTTGTAGAAATTTACAGGAGGATTTTGTTATATTGCTAGATACCTTTATAGAAACTAGCAATTGGGGTGAGGATCTTGTTTTATTTCTGGATATTATTATAGCAACTAGGGTGAAGGTCTTATTTTATTTCATGAAAGGAATCTCTATCGTAACTAGTTCAGAAATCATAGCAACTAGCAAAGAGTGTAAGGGTTTCTTTTTATTTTATGGAAATCAATGTGAGAAATCTCTTATGGAAACAAGAGTAAGTGTTTTGTTCAATTTTTTTGTATAACTGTTTCCACACTCTACAAATATAGACTAAGGGATTTGTTCAAAAACATAGAACAAGTATAGAGGAAGGGTCTTTTTTCATTCTTTTCACTATTGTTCATGCAATTTGTATGTCTTAATCACTGATAGTGCATCTTCTTAATTTTATGTTTTTTTCAATAAGTTATTTTCTACCAATATATAATATTGAGTGATTGGATACTTCCACAATCTTTCATAATGTTAGTTATTTCAAGAATCGTACTGTGTAAAATGCGTTATCCATCCAACATTTTGGATGGTGACTCCATCCATCATCACTAACTAGAGAGAGCCTTATGATGAATGGAGTCACCATCCTAAAAGTTTGAGAGATCACACATATTACACTGATAACAAATTTTACAAATCACAATTTTTTCTCACTAACAATATATAATATACCAAGTTACTAATTGTTAAGATATGCATGTCATAATAAAAAAAAAATGAAATACAATGCACTATTCAACCCCTTTCTAAATTCCATGCTTTTGAATTGTTTTTATGTTTCCTTATGTTGACATTTGTAGGAGGAATGAGTCATGTCCACCTGAGATGAGAATGTCACCCCATTTCTGTGTATCATGTGTCAAGTTAAACTTTGTTTGAAAATTTTTCTCTTATTTTAGTTCCACTTTAAGTTTCTCTAGTAGTAAAGATATTATAAATGTGAATTCTAGTTCATTATCCACTCATAGACCACTCCACAAATTTCTCATCCTCATATATGAACTCCCATATGCCCTAGGCTACAAGGCTAGTTCATTAGTTAGGCATCCTTTCCTAAAGCTTCAAGAATACATCTAGTCTAAAAGGGTAATATATCCTAAATATTGTGGCTTAGCAATCATATCTTCCATCAGGTTAATACTTAGAGATAGTGAGGCACATGCACTAGCCATACCAAAGGCCCATTCTTGTATGGACTATGGTTACCACAATTTTCCTAATTGTAATTGTCATTGCTTTATCCATTGTAGCTGAACCAATTGAACTTACTATGCTCCCTTGTGTCATGCATTATGCCTATACTTATTCACCTTATAAGAATAGTTAAAGGGACATTAACGTGTCTATCCAAATGTTCCATTTTCTAGCTAATATTTGTGATTTCTTAATTTATCAGAATTCATTGAATTATTATTTATTTAGCATGAATATAATTGATTTTAGGAAATTTGATTAAAATTTATGTTTTGGTTCTTATCTTTGTTACTAAGAAGAATTTTAGAAAAAATTGTCTTAGAGAGAAAGGCCCAACACTCTCTTACACTTTTCAAAACCTTTCCCAAGGAATCCCAAGCACATCCTAAACTTATACCTAACCTAATACTTTAGATTTGGCTACTTTTTACATTAAACTAGATAATAGATTATCCCTCTTTAAGGAAATGACATCGAATTTATCCTGAGCTGTTGACCTTCTGTGAACCTTCTCATGGAAGACACCATGACATGAATTTGGCGAAAATATGATGTGACATTTGTGTGGCAGCTGGTACAAATACGACCTTCAGTGAAAATATGACGTGAAATTTGTGTAGTCGCTGGTACAAGTGAGGCCGAAAACTGTCCGTGAAAATTCTGAGAATGTTTGCGGTTGGAGAGAAACATAGCAACTTAGGTTGCTTCCCTACAATATGATACCATTGGTCGAAGATGAATTCTCGTTTATGGTAACCTTTTGCTGTTTTGTGTGCCTCTTCCTAACCATAAAATATTTACATTGTTAACATATTTAGTTACAGGCGAAATGAATATATTCAGTCACAGGCGAAATGAATATATAAAAATATTCACAATCATGAAGTTAATTTTTGAATAACTTCGCATTACCTCTGGTAAATTGGTTTGATCCAATGAGGATTCTGAGAGAGTAAAACAGTGTTGTTCACTGTACTTACAGTGAATAGTATTATGGGTAATTATAGTGAATATCATTATCTCGGAATCAAAATTTTAAACATAATTGCATGAAGCCCAGTTTTCGCGAGGTGAAACTAATTCATTTACAAATTATTTCATCATTCATTTTAGTGATTAGATGAATATTTGTATACATTCCTTTCACTTTCACGGAATAACTATCCTACCACCACAGTTATATTACTATATAACACGAAACTAAAAAACTTGTTTGGTATCAGTAGCTCACACAACTAAGCCCACCTGCTGTAAAATAATTTGTTTTAAGGGCTTCTGAAAGTGTTCATTTCGACCGAGGTCACACAATTTTCATTTTATAAATTGAAGCTTTAACCTTTTAGGATTTTATTTTGTAAATTTGGATGGTTCTACTCTCTTTGAGAGTACCTTTTAGGGACATTAATATATTTATCTTAATTTTAAGAGTAAGTATTTTACCCTACATCTCTCAGTTGGCCTCCTCCTTGGAGAAGTGCTTCCATTGCAATTTAATGTAAGTAATGAATCTAGAATAATTTCTCTATGATCTAATACTTGTAGTGGTTCAACCTACAACCGTCCTCTTGGTTCCACTTGCAGAAAAGTTTAATCAATGAGGTGAAAATTATCATGAACATACATTTTCAATAAAGAGACATGTAAAACAATATTCACTTTTATATGGCTTGGTAGCACAAGGAGGTAGGCCACCAAGGCAACTCCATTTAATATCTCTAATTGTAGACAAAACCTTGGGGCCAACTTGGCACAAGTTCCTAATCTAAATGCACTCCTTTTTTTGTTTTACTTGCATGTATACATGTTCTCCCACTTTTTATTCTTTATGCATTATCTTCTTAGTTGCATATCCTTTCTAGCTGTCCTAGGGATGTTGGACAATTGATATTGTCTTTAACTTTGGTGGCATTTTGAATGTTACCATTTGATGTCAACCATACTAGCGTTGAGATGATATGCAACAAATATCGGCACTTAAGCCATAGTATGATGACTATGATGGAAAATGCATAAGTAGGACACCATTGGATTGTTAAGCTTACTCTGAATAGCTAGAAAGTTTGTTAATTGTGGGCAAGTGAATGTGCTAGGAAGTAAGCTGAAAGACACATCAACCAAACATCTCATCCTTGCAAGGTCTTAATTTCCAATGATAAACTAGTATACCCCAAGTGACATATAATCTCTCTAAGAGGAGCTTGAAATAATTTATTTCTCTAGTTTAAAGAATTGTCAAGATAAAAGTGTTGGGCTTGGGAAGGACTTTAGGTTTTAGATAAATGACTTGACATATGGGAATTAAGAATGGAAGTAAATACAATTGGTGAGAGCACTCATTCAAGGTAGTGAAGGACCACTATGCACAGGAGCAATTCAATGTAGCCCATTGTGAAACACTGTTGGTCATCCCTGAGATTCATTGAAGGCTATCATGAATTAAATGAAAATGAGTGTTTGTCGTATTATTATTCTCTTCTCCTATCAGCCTTCAAGAGAAAAAAAGAAGAGCCATGTTGTGAGTACATTTAGTTATTAATGGAGGAGCTATTTGATTCAATAGTTTGAATGTAACTTAATTCTCAACCTATAAAACAATCCACAACCCTTTCTTTGCATTAACTCTTCTCCCATGTCTCAGTATAGTATGGGAAGCCATGCATTGCTAGTGCTACAGAGGAACAACAATGTGGTCAGTAATTAAACAAAGGAAGTGAAAGTAGAACTTGTGTGATTTTAATTGTTCAACATTGTGAGTGTGCAAGTGTGTAAGAGAGATAGAGTGAAGAATATGGTGGTGGGTAAAGGTAGTTGAGCAGAAAGGAGCACCCTTCAAAAGAGAGTTATAGAGCTGAATGAAGGGACTTGGTACTGCATTACACAATATTTATATTTTTGTCTAAATGTATTATCCTCTATTTTCAATTGGAAAATTATATGAAAGGAAGAACAATGGCTAGAGGAGAGTTATAGGTTGAATTTCTTTCTTTCCTAATAACCATTCCATATGGTATATTATTGTTCATAAAAAAAATTCTTTTTCTTTCTTTCCTAACAACCATGCCATATGATATATTCTTGTTCATATGGTCTTCTTAAAGCTTTTGGAGTTAGTGGTTTCAAACGGACAGATTTCCAGTATTTTGTCAATATAGGTGGGGTTTGTTTGTCTCTTCAGATATCTGAGATATGATGTGGTTTGATGCGGTTTGTCTTTCTAGGGATTCATTCTTAATTAGTCTTTCTAAGTGCAATTGTTTGCATTTTTATACAAAAGGGATGATGGGTAACCTGCTTATGTTCTGACATTTTTGTTTCTTCTGAATAATCTAATACAGCTCAAGAGTACCTGTTAGTGTCGTATATCTCAAGTAAGTAAAAGAGACTTTCAAGGATAATAAAGAGAAATACGATGACTTCATTGAGGTCATGAAAGCTTTCAAAGCCCGTACTTCTTTTATATAAAGATTGGCATTATCCGTCAATACCTGTTATTCTCTTTGGTCTCCATTAACTACAAATCTTAATATTGACACAATTTTTCTTGCAACTCTACAGACTTCATACGGTTGATGTTGTAACTGGAGTAAAAAATTTATTTAAAGGCCATAATTCCCTTATTTTGGGTGTTAATATCTTTATGCCTAAAGGTTATGAAATTATATTTCTTTCAGGGCAAGTTGACTTTCGGAGTAACCAGTTATGTTAATAAGATCAAGGTAATGTAGATGAGCAATTATGTTAATAAAATCGAGAAAATGCAGATGAGGATGTATTAGTTCTTTGATATTTGAAATTTATTTTATATTTACAACCCAATTTATTTTAACTAGATGTGTTTTTGAAATGTTGAACTAGTATAGGAGTATTTGTTATAATATTCTTGTTTTGACATTCTTGTTTTGGTTTATTGTTTTCAGAGAAGGTTTCAAAGAGATGAACAAGTACACTTGAACTTTTTAAATATACTAAACATGTGTAAATCTGGGAACAAATCAATAGATGAAGTATACAAAGAGGTACTTTCTTGTGTTTTGCAAATATGAGAACATAAATGTTAATTTCTTCTAATTCTTTTAAGCTATGTTATTCTATAAGGAATTTAATTCTATTTGTATGTATGCAGGTGGAAACACTATTTTATGATCATCAAGATTTATTAGAAGAATTTAAGCTTTTTCCACCAAACTAGATAGGCTGAAACACTATTTTATGATCATCAAGATTTACTAGAAGAATTTATACTTCTTCTACTAGATGACAGATTTATTAGAAGAATTTGCAGTTTTACTACCAAATGAGATAGGTGGAAATACTATTTTATGATCACCAAGATTTACTAGAAGAAGTTATACCTTTTCTACTAGATGAGAAAGCTCCGACTCCCATTTCCAATGTGCATTTGTAGTCATTTCTATTAGGTATTTACACAAAAATTATGGTGAAGGCCACTTATCTAATCACTATGCTATATGTTAAAAGAATAAGTGACTATGCTTTATCAATGTAGTTGTAAAAAGTACAAACTTAGAAAACCCATTGAAAGTTTCTTCCATTTTATATTAACATATAGTTATGAATGATGTCATATTATTGATTGCAAATTCCTAAAGCTCTGCTCATTTTGCCAATAAACACTTTATTATTTATTCCATGTGAAAAGATTAGTAATCTTTTTCATGCTTTTAAAAATAACCATGGTCAATTTCACAATTAGAGTTATTTTTGAGAAGACAAAAATCAATAGTAATTTGTAGCAAAAGTTGAATTCAACAAAATAAGGCAGTGAAATGAAAATTGTTTGCCCTTCCTTATATTGCTGCTTCCAATATAGCATTTTAGTTTGTTTGTTTTGTTATTGCTTTGAACTATATCCATGTTGAAATCTGTACAATGAATATTGTTAAATATAAGGGTATATTACATAATGTTAGCATTTTAGTTTGTTTGTTTTTCTAATGCTTTGAAGCATATCCATGTTGAAATCTCTACAATGAATATTGTTAAATTTGAGGGTGTATTACAACATTTGGTTCCACATTTTGTAATACATCCTCAAATTTAACAATATTCATTGTAGAGATTTCAACATGGTTATGCTTCAAAGCATTAAAAAATCAAACAAACTAAAATGCTAACATTATGTAATATACCCTTATATTTAACAATATTCATTGTAGATATTTCAACATGGATATGCTTCAAAGCAATAACAAAACAAACAAACTAAAATGCTATATTGGAAGCAACAATATAAGGAAGGGCAAACAACTTTCATTTCACTGCCTTATTTTGTTGAATTCAACTTTTGCTACAAATTACTATTGATTTTTGTCTTCTCAAAAAATAACTCTAATTGTGAAATTGACCATGGTTATTTTTAAAAGCACTAAAAAGATTACTAATCTTTTCACATGGAATAGAATTGAGTCTGTAATATATTGACCCACTTTGACTAAATAATAAAATGTTTATTGGCAAATGAGCATAGCTTTAGGAATTTGCAATCAATAATATGACATCATTCATAACTATATGGTAATATAAAATGGAAGAAACTTTCAATGGGTTGTCTAAGTTTGTACTTTTTACAACTACATTGATAAATCATAGTCACTGATTCTTTTCACATATAGCATAGTGATTAGATAAGAGGCCTTCACCACAATTTCTTTGTGTAAATACCCCATAGAAATTACTAGAAATGCACGTTGGAAATGGGAGTTGGGGCTGTCTCATCTAGTAGAAAAGGTATAAATTCTTCTAGTAAATCTTGGTGATCATAAAATAGTATTTCCACCTATCTCATTTGGTAATAAAAGTGCAAATTCCTCTAATAAATCTCTCATCTAGTAGAAAAAGTATAAATTCTTCTAGTAAATCTTGATGATCATAAAATAGTGTTTCACCCTATCTAGTTTGGTGGAAAAAGCTTAAATTGTTCTAATAAATCTTGATGATCATAAAATAGTGTTTCCACTTCCACATGCATATAGACAAATAGAATTAAATTCCTTATAGAATAACATAGCTTAAAAGAATTAGAAGAAATTAACATTTATGTTCTCATATTTGCAAAACACTAGAAAATACCTCTTTATATACTTCATCTATTGATTTGTTCCAGATTTACACATGTTTAGTATATTTAAAAAGTTCGAGCATACTTGTTCATCTCTTTGAAACCTTGTCTGAAAACAATAAACCAAAACAAGAATGTCAAAACAAGAATATTATAACAAATACTCTTATACGAGTTCAACATTTCAAAAACACATCTAGTTACAATAAATTGGGTTGTAAATATAAAATAGATTTCAAATATCAAAGAACTAATACATCCTCATCTACATTATGTCGATTTTATTAACATAATTTCTCACCTACATTACCTTGATCTTATTAACATAACTGGTTACTCTGGTAAAGTCAACTTGCCCTTAAGGAAATATAATTTCATAACCTTTAGGCAGAAAGATATTAAAACCCAAAATAAGGGAATTATGGCCTTTAAATAAATTTTTTACTCGAGTTACAACATCAACCCTTTCAAGTCTGCAGAGTTGCTAGAAAAATTGTCATCAATATTAAGATTTGTAGTTAATGGAGACCAAAGAAAATAACAGGTATTGATGGATAATGCCAATATTTAGATAAAAGAAGTACAGACCTTCCGGCTTTGAAATTTTTCATGACCTCAATGAAGTCATCATATTTCTCTTTATTATCGTTGAAAGTGTCTTTTACTTCCATGAGATATGGGACAGGCACTCGAAGCTGTATTAGATTATTCAGAAGCAACAAAAATGTCACAACATAAGAAGGTTACCCATCATCCCTTTTGTATAAAGATGTAAACAAATGCACTTAGAAAGACTAATTAAGAATGAAAATAACTGGATAGAAAGACAAACGGCATCATATTTCAGATATCTAAAGAGACAGATAAACCAGACCTATATTGAAAAAATACTTGAAATCTGTCCATTTGAAACCACGAACTCCAAAAGCTTTAAGAAGTCCATATGAACAAGAATATATCATATGGAATGGTTGTTAGGAAAGAAAGAAAATTAATTTTTTTATGAACAATAATATACCATATGGAATGGTTATTAGGATAGAAAAAAATTCAACCTACAACTCTCCTCTTGGTTCTACAACTCTCCTCTTGGTTCCACTTGCACAAAATTTTAATCAATGAGGTGAAAACTATCATGGAAATATATTTTTAATAAAGAGACATGTAAAACAATATTCACTTTCATATGGTTTGGTAGCACAAGGAGGTAGGCAACCAAGGCAACTCCATTTAATATCTCTAATTTTGGACAAAATCTTGGCACCAACTTAGCACAAGTTCCTAATCTAAATGCACTCTTTTTTTGTTTTACTTGCATGTATACATGTTCTCCCACTTTTTATTCTTCATACATTACCTTCTTATTTGCATATCCTTTCTAGCTATCCTAGGGATGTTTGAGAATTGATCTTGTCTGAAACTTTGGTGGCACTTGGAACGTTGGCATTTCATGTCACCCATACTAGCATTGAGATGAGATGAAACAAATATAAGCACTTAAGCCATAATATGAGGACTATGACCGAAAATGCACAAGGAGGACCCATGGGATTGGTAAGCCTACATTGAAGAGCCAGGAAGTTTGTTAATTGTGTGCAAATTGAATGTGCTAGGAAGTAAGGGAAAAGACACATCATCCAAACATCTCATCCTCTCACCATCTCTTAATTGCCAATGATAACATCGTAGACCCCAACTGACATATAATCCCTCTAAGAGGAGCTTGAAATAATTTCTTTATCGAGTTTAAAGCAGTGTCAAGATAAAAGTGTTGGGATTGGGAGCTCTAACCTTAATGCCAAGCCTTTTTCATTTCTCATAGAAATGATATCAATGGTGGATATTCATTAAGAGAGTAACTTGGCCCATGAAGGGGTTAAAATTTAGGGGCTTGGCACCTAAAGGCCTAGCGAGTGATGACACCCATACTAGCGTGCACTTGGAATGTTGGCATTTCATGTCACCCATACTAGCATTGAGATGAGATGAAACAAATATAAGCACTTAAGCCATAATATGAGGACTATGACCGAAAATGCACAAGGAGGACCCCATGGGATTGGTAAGCCTACATTGAAGAGCCAGAAAGTTTGTTAATTGTGTGCAAATTGAATGTGCTAGGAAGTAAGGGAAAAGACACATCAACCAAACATCTCATCTTCTCACCATCTCTTAATTGCCAATGATAACATCGTAGACCCCAACTGACATATAATCCCTCTAAGAGGAGCTTGAAATAATTTCTTTATCGAGTTTAAAGCAGTGTCCAGATAAAAGTGTTGGGATTGGGAACTCTGACCTTATTGCCAAGCCTTTTTCATTTTGCATAGAAATGATATCAATGGTGGAGATGCATTAAGAGAGTAACTTGGCCCATGAAGGGGTTAAAATTTAGGGGCTTCGCACCTAAAGGCCTAGTGAATGCTGACACCCATGTAAATTTTTGTAGATGTTCTATGCTAAGAGCAATTTCACTTTTCTCACAGCAATCATACAAGTAGTTAAGCAAAATGCAGATAGAACATATAAGCAGATCTTACAGAAGACAAATCAGAAACAGGAAAAATGTGTGTGTTCGTTTCGGCGGTCAACAGGATGCTTCAACCAGCAAAGTCTCCTTTGGTCAGTGAGCCCAGCATGTGTCACAACAAACCTCCAACCAGTAGATGAGTCAACCCAAGTCAATTCTACAAAAGTCAACGCTATCCTCAAAAGTCAACGCAGGGGTAGCAAGCTAAAAGTCAATGCAGTGGCAAAACGGTCAACCCTTTGACCTCGATTTTTGTGCCAAGTAGTATGGCCTTCAAAAATCGAACCTTCCACAAGTTTTCAGCTTGATTGGACCAAGCGTTGACCAAAGTCAACGCTGGTGAAACTTTCTGCAAAACCCTAGTAGCAGAAAATCGTACTACAGCTCATCCGGACGGTTTTTCCTCTTCATCCTTCCCACGTGTGGCTGAAATTCGTCCTCCAGGTAGCTCGTACTATTTAGGATGAGAGAGGAAGATGTGAGTTGTGTTGTTGTGAAATTCTCTCCAACTTTTCCTGTATTTATATCCATCAATGAGGGTGTGTGACACATCTGTTGGGCATGTGAGCCTACATTACAAAACTGGTCAACCTTGCACATATAATTTATTAAGAATAATAAATTCAAAATATAAGTTTTGCTCATCGGATTAAGACTATTTTTATATGGATTTTACACCTCTCAGAAAGAGGAATCCAACAAAAATATTAGCCTCTTAATATGAGCATCAGAACATGGAGTTTGGACCTAGTTGTCCAAATTTAACACTCCCTCTCAACTAGGGAGAACTCCATCTCTTAGTGTAATCAACATAGTGAGTCATCCCGCCGAAACTTGCTTTGTTGGCTTCTTTATTTCAAAACAGAAGTGGGTCAGCCACAAAGACATCATCCCCCGACTGACGTAATCAGTCGAGAGGTCCCACACCTCACAAATCTTGATCCCAGATCAAGTGGTTGGACCATGCCATCCTAGATAGAGAGTACGGCAATCTCTGATGCGTCCATCATTCTTTGCTAATAGTCTCTAGCTTTTCCACACCTCATTGGCCAAATGAGAGGTTCTTCCCATGAGCCCTGAACTCAATCGGTAGGATGCATACGGGGCACAGATAAATGAGTGGCAAACCAGCTCAATAATCACAAGGGTGGGGCAAAAGCATTATGAGTGCTTATAGCTCCGAGAAGCTATCCCCAAAGCCCCCCGAAGCTCCCAGAGCTCATCGTCCAACAGGACCCACATCATAGGGTCTTTCCATGACACCAAGACTCTCACGGAAGGTTAGGATCTTGACCTTCCCCAGGGGCTTAGTGAGAATATCCGCGACCTGCTCATCAGTTCCTATATGATCGAGCCTTACGACGCCTCGCTGTACCATATCCCGGATAAAGTGGTACCTGATATCAATATGCTTGGATCGGTCGTGGAACACAGGATTCTCAGTCATACGAATCCCACTCTGATTATCACAGAGTATCACACTGGTATCTAGCACATGTCCAAGATGTGCTCTTACGATCCACCACACTGCCAGCCCAATCGGCATCAGTATATCCACGGAGTATCACACTCCCGGCAGTGTATCTCAGCCCATGGTTTATCGTGCCCTGAAGATATCTCAAAAGATTCTTGGCACCAACCCAGTGAAAATGATGAGACTCAACCATCTGTTGACTCAAAGTATTCACTGCAAAACATATGTCCGGACGGGTGTTCACTAAGAACATCAAAGCTCCTATGAGTTGACGATACTCAGTAGGATTGGCCAAGATAGGCCCTGCAGCGCTGCCACTCAACTTCTTAAAGTTGAGTTCCATTGGTGTCGACACGGACTTACAGTCCACCATCCCAAATCTTTCCAGAAGCTTCACAATATATTTTCTTTGAGAAAGGAAAATCTCTCCAGGTCTCTGCCAGACCTCCAGGCCTAGGAAATAGTGCATCAGTCCTAGGTCTTTCATCTCGAACTCAGCAGCAAGCTCCCTCTTACATTGATGAATGAGAGGGTCATCACCTATCAGGAAGAGGTCGTCCACATACAGCACTAGAATGAGAGGCTTTCCTTCCACAACCTTGAAGTAAAGGTTTGGATCAGCATTGCTTCGAGTGAAGCCCAGCTTCATCAAGTAACTATCCATCCTCTCATACCAAGCTCTGGGTGCTTGCTTTAACCCATAGAGGGCTTTCTTCAACTTGCAGACATAAGTGTCTCGATCTTGAACTTCAAATCCCAGAGGTTGTTCTACATACACCTCTTCGTTTATTGCACCATGCAGAAAAACGGTCTTGACATCCATCTGATGAAGACTCCATCCTTGCATAGCAACAAGGGCTATGATGGATCGGATGGTGGTATATCGTGCCACAGGTGCAAATATATCGTCATAGTCAATTCCTTTCTTTTGAGGGAAGCCACTGGCAACAAATCTTGCCTTAAACTTTTCAGCACTCCCATCAGATCCATGTTTAATCTTGAAGAGCCATTTAGCGGTGACAACAGATTTGTCCTTCGGTCTCGGGACCACATCCCAGACATCATTCTTCATAATAGCCTCATATTCTTCATGCATAGCATCCTTCCAGACTTGATGCTTGATGGCTTCCTCAAAAATCCAGGTTCAGATTGTACAATAGTACTCATGGCAGCTAGATACCCTTGGTATCTACACGGCTTCTTGCTTTCTCGGAATGTCCCCCTTGGGGCAGCATGACCCTCAGCATCTTCGAGGGTGTCCCTGAGCCATGATGGCCTCTTTCCTAGAGAAGGGGATGGATCAATAGGGTCCATTGGCCCTTCAACATCAGGCATAGTCTCATCCTGGGGTTCTTCCAGATTTCCAGGTCTTTCTTCATGATTTTCTTCAGATCTAGGAAGATCTACTACTTTCTTCAGGGAAGCATCTTCGTCAAAAGTGACATCATGGCTTATCTCTACTTCCCTTTGACCAGGTACATAGACTCTATATGCCTTAGAAGTCTCACTGTAGCCCACAAACATTCCTTTCTTCCCAGTAGCATCCAGCTTACTTCTTTTTTCTTTCGGCACATGAAAATAGACAGGACATCCAAAAATTCTAAAATGTGAGCCATCATGTTTCTTACCAAAGAAAACCTCTTCGGGAGTTTTGGAGTCCAAAGCGGAATGAGGGCATCGGTTTTGAATGTACACATCAGTATTTGCAGCTTCTCCCCACAGAAACTTTGGTAGACCCTGGTCATATAGCATGGCACGGGCAGCTTCCACAATAGTCCTATTCTTGCGTTCAGCAACACCATTCTGCTCAGGAGTATATGCAGTGGTAGTCTCCCTCTTAATGCCAGCTTCTCTGCAAAAGTCTTTGAACTCATTTGACTCATATTCAGTGCCATTGTCAGTCCTCAAAATCTTGATCTTCTTTCCGGTCATATTTTCCACCAAGGCTTTGAAGGTACGGAACCACATGAAAGCCTCATCCTTCTTCTTCAAGAAGTATATCCAGGTTTTGCGAGAGAAGTCATCTGTAAATGTCATATAGTAAGAACATCCCCCCAGGGGTGTTACAGGCAACATACCGGAAAGATCAGAATGGACCAGTTGCAATATCTCAGATGTCTTTGTGACACTTGAGGGGAAAGGTCCCCTTGTATGTTTTCCTTCAACACAGCCCTTACATACACCTTCATGATTATTTCCAAAATCAGGCATCCCTGTCACCACCTTCCTTGCTTCGGGAAGAGCCTTGTAATGAAGGTGTCCAAATCTTCGGTGCCATAGTTCGGTTTGACGGATAGTATCACAAGTCATAGCTCCCAACGGACTCCCTCCAACCTGGTAGAGTGTACCAACTCTAAAACCAATTGAGATAGCTTCCTGGAAGCTCTTCTTCCACATGAGTACCTTTCCATCAGAGAAAGTTACAT
>APFE030931424.1:27051-76358 GCA_000404065.3 Pinus taeda | reverse complement strand
GAGATCTAATATCATCTTCCAGGCATGGAAGTCATCACTTCCAGTCAGCTTGTCATTCTCCCTGAATTCAAGACTAGTGGAACCCATTTCCTTCGATGATGATTGCTATAGATAGAGTTTGTCTTCACCTCAGCTTTGATACCATGTAAAGTTTTTGTAGATGTTCTATGCTAAGAGCAATTTCACTTTTCTCACAGCAATCATACAAGTAGTTAAGCAAAATGCAGATAGAACATATAAGCAGATCTTACAAAAGACAAATCAGAAACAGGAAAAATGTGTGTGTTCGTTTCGGCGGTCAACAGGATGCTTCAACCAGCAAAGTCTCCTTTGGTCAGCCAGCCCAGCATCTGTCACAACAACCCTCCAACCAGTAGATGAGTCAACCCAAGTCAATTCTACAAAAGTCAACGCTGTCCTGAAAAGTCAACGCAGGGGGAGCAAGCTAAAAGTCAACGCAGTAGCAAAACGGTCAACCCTTTGACCTCGATTTTTGTGCTAAGTAGTACGGCCTTCAAAAATCGAACCTTCCACAAGTTTTCAACTTGATTGGACCAAGTGTTGACCAAAGTCAATGTTGGTCAAACTTCTGCGAAACCCTAGCAACAGAAAATCGTACTACAGCTCAGCCGTACGGTCTGTCCTCTTCGTCCTTCCCACGTGTGGCTGAAATTTGTCCTCCAGGTAGCTCGTACTCTTTAGGATGAGAGAGGAAGATGTGAGTTGTGTTGTGATGAAATTCTCTCCAACTTTTCCTGTATTTATATCCATCAATGAGGGTGTGTGACACATCTGTTGGGCATGTGAGCCTACATTACAAAACTGGCCGACCTTGCACATATAATTTATTAAGAATAATAAATTCAAAATATAAGTTCTGCTCATCGGATTAAGACTATTTTATATGGATTTTACACCTCTCAGAAAGAGGAATCCAACAAAAATATTAGCCTCTTAATCTGAGCATCAGAACATGGAGTTTGGACCTAGTTGTCCAAATTTAACAAATTTGGACAAGCAAAAATGTGTTTTTGAATTTATGCCCACACACGTGTAAAATGTCAAGGTCAGCCACATCATCATGTAGGCTCATGAAGCCCAATGGACATGTCACTTCACCCTCAACAACTTGTATAAATATAAGTGACCTCTCACATCATTAGGCATCATCAATCACACATTTTCTTCTCTCTCCTCTCATTGGTTCTTACAACTATTGGGCATATCTTCTCTCTCACACGTGTGGTAAGGAAGACGTATTTTTTGGCCAAATTGCACGAACAAATTTCAGGATTGTTGTAAGGGTTTGACCAGCGTTAAACAAAAATTTTGACTCATCATTTGATTGTGATTTTTGTGGAAAAAAATCATTTTTGACAAGTCGTACAGATTGGCACAAAAATCGAGAAATTATGAGCACTTTGACCTGCATTGACTGCAGGCTTGTTTGATCACAAAAGTCTACTTATGTTGACTGAGTTTGACTATTGTTTTGTGGATTGTTTTGACTGCTATTTGACCACCTAAATAGGCCGAGTTTGACTACCTTTGACCGAGCTTCAAAGGGGAAGTTTTGTTGCTGTGTTAACCATCTTTGACTTTCTAGTTAGGGCTGAATTTGACTTAAGTTTATTGCAGATTTGACAAGGTTGTTTTGACTTTGATTTGGCAAGTCAGCTTTGACATTTTGTACTCTCTCTCTCTATTGAACATTTGATATAATAATAAGAAGAATTGATCAAAGGGTTTTCCCCACATTGGGGTTTTTCCTTGGCATCCGCCAAATCTGGTGTTCTCTTGTCTTGGCTTGTCTTTTGCATTTTTCATGTTCTATCTACTTTTACTGTCAATGTGATTAATGGTTAATGTGATTGCTATTGGAAACTAAATTGGAAATTGCCATTGGTCTACTAAAGTACATTGAAGTAATTGTGTTAAGTATAGAACAGACCATTGTTAACAAAAGTTAACACTTGGGAACAAGTCGGCCTGGGCCTCCTAGAGCCACCCATTAGACTTCCTTGACAGATTATATATATATATAGAGAGAGAGAGAGAGGGAGAGGACAATTTGACCTATTGGCACATCAATCACGCACAAATTCAAGTAGCATATTTCTGAACTAGCAAAAGGAGAAAGGGAACCGAATTGGAGTAATAGATCAAGAAGAATTTCAATGTGAGAAGGCCGAATTTCAGAGATTGGTGCATGCCAAAATTTCAGATATAAGCAGATATATTTAGTTACAAATAAAAATAAATAGACTAACAAACCAACTAATTAATATTCCTTTCCCTATCTCTTGGTCCAGTCAAATGTAGTTGTTTCCCAGTCCATTGTAGTCGTTTCCTTGGTCAAATGTAATTGTTTCTTTCCAGTCATTGAATGATCGGTTCTCTCTATTTAACTCGTAGCCATGATCTGGTTCTACATCTTATCCTGACGATGAACCACACTTGCTGGTTCGAAACGCGTCGACAAATGAATTTTGATATGATTATCGCCGAAAACATTTCTCAATAAGTTCGGATCATGTTTGGACTCATAACATATATAAGATACTTATTCATTCATGATATTTTGGACATCTATTGATATTATGCATTGTTTGGACATGGTTTTATTGAATATCAATGAAAAAATATTTTTTTAATTCAATATATGTGTATATCTTTATTTATTGAATTCGCTGATTTTTTCCTGATTTTTTTCCCAATCCAATTAAAACTCTTTGCTCTTTTGCCTCGCCGATTTATTGTCGATTATGAGTCTAGTAACATTGATGATGAATGATGAATTTAAATTTTAAATCAGTTTCCATTCTAGAATAATGAATGATGAATATGGATCAATGTATTTCATTATTGAATCTTGTGGCGTATGGATGAATGATGGGTATGAATGATGTACGTACCAGTATGAATGATGAATATGGATCAGTGTATTTCATTATTTAATTGAATATACCCCAACATCTCCCCGTCCCCCTAGATTTCCCTAAATTTTTGAGGGTACAGTGCCACATCTCCCCCCCCCCCCCCCCTTGTGCGTCTCCCCGCACCCGCGTCTCCCTATCTTGGAGTCTTGGTGGAACATAGCATCTTAACCAACATACCACAACACTTTTGCTAAAAGACCAACACAGTCAATGACTTTGAAGTTTTAGTCTTGAACCTATAACCACCACAAAAGAATAATAGTACTTGGGCTTCAGAGACCCTCTTTCCTCATACATCCCATACTCACACAATACAAGGGTTGAATCAACACACACTAAATTTTAGTGCAATTACAAGAGGACTTTGAATAATATTTTTAGATCAGTAAGTTGATCTCACTGCACTTAATTTGTGTGGCCTGCATCAATCCTTTGATTTAGGCATTCAACAACTAGGGTGAGTTTATAGCAACTTGAATATCAACAATATTCCCGCAGTGGTTACACATGCATTCTCCAGTGCATGTACTCTTGAGAAAAAACATGCTCACAGAAAGTATATGCAGAGTATCTTTTTTTTGTCAAGGTTTTGGCTTCAATAACAAGAAATGGCAATGCCTTTTCTAGTTGTGTTATACCAGTTGTTACTGATTGAACTAGCATTTGAGATCCAAAGTCCAAGATCAATGCTAGCCAATGGGTTATTCAAGAGGGACGCCAATTTCACTACACAAACCACTTCTCACTTAAGAATGGCCATCCTCCGGTAAAAGGGTGATGTCCCAAGAATAAGATTAATCTTTAGCAAGCAGACCATGAGAAACGGTCCACAATATGCATGCAAATCGATTTATGCTGTATCCAGACAAGAATACTTCAGCACCATTTTCAACTACTGCTAATGGCAATTTTCCAGTGCACTTTAAAATTAAATAGTACGAGTGTGACTTTAATGCTTAAGACATATGCTCATAGTCATAATATTTTCCAGGAAAATGTTTGATAGAATGCCTGTATGGCAAAGTTCAAACTTCAAACCACGCACTACTAACTTATACCAACAATTAGACTTCTACCATCTCTCAAACAGTAACTGCTGCATTCCTTCACATTCATACAACAGGCTCACTTCACAGCTCCTCTAAACTTTCTTGGCTTTCAACAGCTTTCTAAAATAATTTCACGTGACTCAAACTCTTTCCAGCATGGATGGATTCACAAAAAGCTGGACTCTGATGGACCCTCACCTAGACCCAATAGATATTCAGCTAAACCCTCAACAAGACCCTCAAATCTGATACAAAATAGATCTAAGATCATGGAGGCAGGATTTCCATGACTCACACAAAACAGAAGATTTGAACCACAAAATATTATAATATTGCAAGTCTATATTGGTGATCCATGAAATGGTCATGAGATCCCAGGTAATGGCACAAATTTAATTTAACAAAATGGCTCGAGAGAGACTGTCACTAACACTCATAACAATGTTCCTTTGTAACTTCCAATGACACTTTAATAACTATGTCATCCTTGAAAGATGCCTCTATCACTTATTTGCAGCTTAATATTCCTTAAGGCACATGGTTCAAAGTTTCAAAACTCTCACTCTTATGTAACATAAGTAACACTTCATGACATACACATATATTTATGAGACAAAAACTAACCAAACATCGTCATGGACTCATGACAACGGAAAACAAACATCATCCAAAAATTCTGAATTGGTATCTTTTCTCTTGGATTGCCTTGTTGATTGGGATTGTTGAGCATTGGAATATTGTCCATTGTTGCTATTGTTTTATCGTATTTCATAACAGCCCCAAGGCTGAAAATTTAAAGGCTTAAGATATGGGAAACCTCTAGAAAATAGGTGAAATTTCTGAAGTTGCAATAATTGCCCTAGATTTGGAAATTTCTAGGGCTGTAAAAGTGTGATTGTAGGGTGCTAACCAAAAACAAATGTTGGCTGCCTGTACAAAGGCTGCAATGCCACTCCTTTGATGGAAACATGACTCTCCACAATGGCAGTTTGCAATAGGCCTAAACCAACATTGTTGTGTATTGCAATATGACATCATGGTTTTCAAAAGAATCTTCCTTCTCCATGGTAGCAGGCATGGTGAGTAGTAAAATTGTCATGCAATAGAAATGGTTTGATTCTCTGGAGGTTGAATTTCAGCATTAGCATGTTCCAGCATATGGCAGCATAAAAGTAGCACTAGTGGCATGGCAAAATCCAGAATAGAGTAAATGGGCATTTGAGTCTTTTCATTTTTATTTCATTGGATGCTCAAAAAAGAACTGTTTTTTTTTAAAGCTCGTCATTAATTTAAATATTCCCTAGTCAAATTAAGATACTTTACCAAAAGCATTCAGTAGCAACAAAATCATTTACAGTGCAGACTAATACAGTGTTGCAGGGTCAAAAGGAAAGTGAGTGTCTGCTGTCCAAAAATTGTTAATCTTGATAAAGTCACCGAGATTGGAGAAGCCAAGCTCTCAGATGGGCTGTTTATAACAATACTTTACACACAGACACAAACTTACATTTCATTGTTACAATGCTAGTTCCAAAGTGTTTATATAAATATATATATGGAAAGAGAGAGAGAGAGACTTTGAGTGTGCGTGCATGTAAATACTTTTTACACACACACGCATAAACACATTGGAAACGGCATTGGAAAAATCAGTGTGTCTTCTTCTTGTTCAAAGTATACGAGTTTATAACAGCAGCTTCATGGTTTCACAGTAAACAAGGTCTTCAGTATTGACATTTTCCTGTGGAAATTTCATGCACTTGGGCAATTTTTCATGCACTTGGGCAATTAATGCAAAACTAAAATTTCATCTCTTTCCTAGAAGGTTTCCCAGATTGTAGCCCTAGAATTTTCAGCCTTTATGACTGTTGTAAATTAAAGTATAAAGTAGGGGTGGCAGGAGCGGCGGTGTAATTTTTTTCCCTGTGAATCAAGAAGAACATGTAGAAAATCCACAAAAATTCTGATCTGCTTGAATGAACAAATTTGAAACAAAATTCTGATCTGCTTGAATGAACAAATTTGAAACTAACTTGTAACCAAAGACAGAATTTTCTCTATCCTTCCTCTATTTATATGAAAGACTCTCTCCTTCCTTTATTTATATGAGAGGTAAGGGAGGCCAACAATACTATATGGCCCTAAGCCCTTATGAGCAACCTACATGAGCCACTGTAGACCACACAAGTAAAAAATCCACTCTAGAGTACAAATGTCATGCTCCAACGGCGATGTCATGCACAATAATGATTCCAAGGTGATGTAGCTTGTTGGGTAGCGGAAGCCCCGTGCAACGGTCATGGGGCACGAAGCTTGCAATTTTCGGTAAAGCGAGGGTAAAGATTCTGCAAGAAGTGTTGAGCGCGATTTGTAATAAGATAAAGTCAAAGGGTAGTCTGTCCAAAAATAATGTAAAGAAATGTAAGTAGAGTCGGCCCGCCCATGGATCGCGGTCCATGGAAAGGTATAAATAGAGTGAGACTCTATGTGTAGAAAAAGCGAAGTTGGGTTGTATGATCTTGGATCTGTAATGTAATGGGTTTTTGAGGAGAACAATATGTAAGCATCTGTAAGTCCGAGTCGAGGGTTTGGGTAGTGGATAGCGGCTCTGCAACTATGTGCGCAGAGGCCTGGAAGAGTCCGCAGCTGTGTGCGCAGACCCCTGCAGCTAAGTGCACATGGCGGATCTGGATGTATTGGTGAGGAAAGTAAATAAAGATAAGTTGCTTTGGTAATTCTGTATTAAATTGGAAGTATCACGGATTTAGCTTTTTGTATGGTTAATATCATTGTTTGATCTATGCGCATATGCTTACATTTTGAATACATGTGAATCTGCGTTTAATCTAAGTGTGCGAACTGGATAAATCTAATAAATGTTTGCTTAAAGACCCTTCTAAGTAATACTTCATCAAATAGATTAGATCTATGAACAGCACGCTAATAACTAGTAAAGATTATTCTAGGTTTGGATCTGCGCGAAACAGGCCAGCGAAAATTGCGGAACGGTGCGCGAAACCTCCAGATCACATCTAGACATCCCAAGGGTGCGGAAACCTGGTTCTAGCACCCTCCCCTGCTACCTCGAGTGAGACCTTAGTTCGTGCTCCGCGGACTGTTGCCGAAAGGGCCGGTAGCTGCAAGATTTGTTTGGCTAAATAATTCTTCCGAACTTGGGTCAGGCCCATATAAGCCAACAAATGGCTCCGTTGCCGGGACCGGGATCTGCCAAAGGGGTGTCTGATGTGGGGACACTGAAACCCTACAAAGAAGGAGATTGAAGAGTGGTGGGATCTAAAACTCCACGAATTCGCAGTTCAGGAAAACAGAAATCCGCGGATATCGGAGGAAGACTGGTTGGACCGCTATATATACACAAATATTCACGAAGTCTTCTTCGTGACATTTCCGGTAGAGCTATACAAGTGGATCGCAAGGCTAGCTGACAGTGTGGGAAGGTGCAGATTGAACCAACCTATTGTGTGGACCCTAGAACTGGTGCGCAGGCTAGAAGCCACAGAAGATAAAATCGCGCACACAGTAGATCATTGGCTGGATCGGGTAATAGGAGGATTTATTACTGAGTTCGCGATAGATACAACTGTGAGCTATAGCAAAGCAGAAAGGCGGTTTCTTCAAAGACATCGGGGTAGGTATATCAAATCATTGAATACTTGGATTAAGATGTTGTTGTGTGAAAAACAGATTATGCGCGTTTATTGATGTCTGGAGTAACGCGAAGCGAAAGAGGTTACCGTGGAACGAGATGAGTAGAGAACAGTCCTTTAGCCTCTATTTCCCGGGAAAGTGAAAAGGAGCTCGCAAGGTTCTCACCGGGGAGTGCGGTCCGGTTGATCAAGGAGCGCTTCCCACTGATACCACCTCCGTCCACCCCAACACCAACCCCACCACCACCAAAAGTCAGGATGGCAAGTGCAATCAAACTGCCAATATTTAAGGTCGTAGGGAATGAAGAACCAGGACGATTCTGGTTTGTGATACGGTCTGTATGGGACGCCCAAGGCATAACAGATGAGAACATCAAAAAGGCCACCCTAGTTCGTGCACTACAGGACCACGCGTTGACGTGGTACATAAAATACTCGACCGATCATCCGAATGAGGGAATAGCGGCAATCCAAGATGCCGTAAATAAAGAGTTTGGTCAACCAAAATCAGAAACCCAGTCAGTTATTAGGTTCAAGGAGATCGTAATGTTGCCTGGCGAAACTCCATGGGATCTGGACCAAAGGTTAAAGAGCACTATTCGCAAGGCCAACATGACCTTGACAGATGCGCAACATTGCGCAAGGTTTGTGGCGCCATTGACACCACATTTGAGGACGGCTCTGTCACAGCAAAAGATCTCAACCCAAGCTGAGGCACTAGAGACTGCAATGAGGTTGCACGAAACCCCAATACCAAATCCAGGGTTGGGAGTTCAGCAAATCCACGCGCAACTTCAAAACCTGAGTTTAGAAATGCAAAGCTTGAAGCAAGAAAGAGTGTCCCGACCAGAGGCACGTGCAGAGGTAGGCTGTATTAAATGCAAGAGCCAGGGGCACGATAAGGACCATTGCCTTGTCTTCGCGAACTATTTGGCCGGGGGAGGCCCGATGCCGCTAAAATTGGAGGTACAAGCAGGACCAAGTGCCACACCTGCGCTCTAGTGCACGATTTGTCAAGTGGGTGGAAAACACGTGACAGATAACTGCCACCTATAACAAAAGTATACCCAGACCCCGCAGCAGTTGTATTGATGGAAAGGACCCCAACTTATCGAATGCAAACTGAAGTGCGAGGAGGATTTCAAGGACGCGGCCGAGGAAGAGGAATGGGGCCCGGGCGGGGCCGCGGACAGCTGATCTGTTATAACTATGGAGGGCCAGGACACTACGCCCGCGACTGTACTAACCCGACTAGGACGTCGTGCCCCTATCGTGAGCAATTCAATCATGAGATGGTAGAATGTCCAACGTTAATTGCTCAAATGCGCAAAAAGGGGGTGCTACAATCTCCCCCAACCCAAAATGTCCAGATGATGCAATCAGAACCTCATGAAGAGGACCCCAATATAAATATGGTACTGAAGAGCGGCGCAACTACAAAAGGAAATCTGCAAGAAGAGCGTGCATAAAGCGGAAAGAGGCGCGACACACTTACAAAAGAACCTGACTTTAAGCCGGAACCAGGGATGAAGACGCTGAGAGAAGCTCAGAAGAGCTTCACGAAAGCCTCTACCCCAGGTAGGAGGGATCAAATGGAGCCATGAGTGGACCCCTCCATAATTACTATCTTTCTCAAAACCTGCATGAAACTACTGCGCGATAGTAAAGTTGTTCAAGGATTACAGGAGCTGATCACAAGGTGCGCCGGAACGGGCTAGTCGCGTGTAGTCCAGAAAATAGGAAGACATGCTCTGTGCACAGGACGGGAAATGAGACTGGCTGCGCAAATCGGTGAGTATGAAATGGATCGAGTCATCTTGGACTTAGGCTTGGATGCGAACGTATTACCTAAACAAACCTGGGAGCGCATGGGTAAGCCCGCACTGTGATGGTCCCCGATTCAGCTATGAATGGCCAATCAACAAAAGATATTACCAATGGGCCGACTATAAGGAATGACCATAGATATCGACGGTGTAAGTACACAAACTGATTTCGAAGTCATAGAGATTGTTGATGACAGTAATCCTTGCCCTGCATTGCTCGGAATTGATTGGGCAATGGACATGAAAGGGATCATTAACTTAAAAAGGCAGAAAATGACATTCGAAAAGAAGTCACTGCGAGTAGTAGTTCCGTTGGACCCAGCAGAAGGAGAACGCTACACCAAACCCATGCGCGACGAAAAAAGCGACGACAAACTGGATTGCATCTATCAGATAACAGCGCAAGACCAAGATTGGATACATTCCACAGATGGTGGAAGAGTCTCGTGGGAGCACGATAGCACCTGCACAATGGATTCCGATGAGGAGACTGAGCAATGGCAGAACCGGTTGCAAGAAGCTACGAAACTGAACTGCAATATGATGATCTAGTCATTGCGACACGTAACCACCTAGGAACGACAACGGCCAGCAGAGAGCGACGCAACAAATGAATGGCAGCTCGTCCAGCTTTGCACTTTATGCGTAGCACGAGAGCAGTATAGTGTGTCGGATGACATGTTGCGCGCACCTGGAGGGGGGCCACAGAAGTCGAGATGTAGGAGGTAGTTCCAGGTACGGACTGAAGGACGTGCGCGGCAGCCAAGTTGGTATAGAATAGTCATTCATCGACGACGAAGGGTATGGGTGCACATCAGGCGGCCATCAACCCAACCAGATCTGCGCGGAACGAGGGCTCGCACAACCAGGCAAGGAAATCTCATTACGACCAAACAAACCAGCACAGATATAGCCCACCCTACCAGTGACAACATCCGCAAAAGGATTCAGCAGCTCTGGAAGCCATCTTGCGTGGTAAAATGCAACTTGGAAAGTTAGAAGCAACAGAGGCCAGACTCCGCGCACAGAGTGCGAGGCTAGATGAAGCAATTGATGAGCTGCAGTTAGAAGTCGCCTATATGAAGGAACCAACGAAGGAAACAGACATGGTTGACTCTCCTACCCTACTACAAGCAACGACGCTGCTAGCATGGTTGCGCTTGCACCTGGGAGGACAAGGATGCACACACCGCACTCCATTAGCAGAATCAAGGGAATGCAAAGGGTGCTCGCAACCAGGGGTAGTAGGGAAACGGAAGACCTGCACAAGGGGTTCGCCCACCTGACTATCTGTAGGAGGTCCAGTCCCAATGCCCCACGCAATTGGAAGAGGGCACCAGACTATAAAATAGGCTACTGCAAAGCTACGTAACATGGCCACAACATACATACAAGAACCACAATTGCGTCCCTGGGGATTCGCTGCTACAAAGGAAAGATGGAAAGCGACTGTTACAAGTACTGTTCATGATATGATGGCCCATTTAAGGCACATTGGAGAGCACGGCGGGCAATTAAGGCAGAAGAATAACTGCCAAAATCGCATTTATGAGCTGCTGCAAGGGAGAACAGCCGATTTTAAATTCGAAATCATATATAATATAGTAAAGGTCACACCACCACGCTTTATCGTCCTGCAAGAAAGCCGCCTTGGGTCCGAGACAAGCGCAAGATGAGCGACGATCAACTCGAAGCAAGTCCGTGGTTTCAAGCATTGCCAAAACATTACCGAGAAGCAATCCTCAAAGCAAAAAACCCTACCACAGATAGTCCACAAGAAGCCATGCCGCAAGCAGCCGAGCTCCCTAAATCACCCCGGGTGCCGAAGACCAGGAAGGACCCTCAGGTTCCAGAACCAGTAAGAAGGTCGCCGCAGCACTGGCACTTTAGCAAGTTCACAATGGAGGAAAAGGGTAAAACTATCACAATTGAAAGTGACGAGGAAGCCGAAGATTCTCCCACATATGTCGAAGAAGTAAACCTTGAGGAGGACCCCATCCAACCAGTGCGCCAACCCAAGTATGTGTCTCCAAGCAAGGGGAAGGCGAAGGTACCTACTATGGGGCACGCGATGCTCACGCGTTTAATGGAGAAACGTACCGAGCAAATAACTGAGTCAATTGTCACACTCACCTCCCTTCAGGAGGATCCAACACTTCGCCGATTGGAAACTGAGGCCCAGGAGCTCCAGCAAGCTTACAATCAGATCAGAGGAACCGCGCAGACCGTTGCTATTATGCAGCGGTTGGCTAAGATACGGTAGGCTTAGGACCTGAAAATCCAAGCCGATGCCGCTAGACAAAAGGAAGGAGTGATTAAAACCCGTCTCCAGTCGTGGCTGGATGGGGCATTTGCGGTTTCAACCACTATAAAGCGCAAGGTAGCCCACATGCAGACCGAGTATGCCACTATGGAGACCGCAGAGACAGGGACTGAGGTCTCAGCGACGAACGTGGAACGGATGCAGCGAATGACGGAAGAGTTTGCTGCTAGCACCAACGACGCATAGCGGCTGCTAACCGATCTTCGCGCAGAGTTGTCTGAACCAGCTGAGTGACTCAGAACGAGTCACGATGATTGTGTTGGGGGACTGTTGGGTAGTGGAAGCCCTGCGCAACAGTCATGGGGCACGAAGCCCGCAATTTTGGGTAAAGCGAGGGTAAAGATTCCGCGAGAAGCGCGATTTGTAATAAGGTAAAGTCAAAGGGTAGTTCGCCCAAAAATAATGTAAAGAAATATAAGTAGAGTCGGCTCGCCCATGGATCGCGGTCCATGCAAAGGTATAAATAGAGCGAGGCTCTATGGGTAGAAAAAGCGAAGTTGGGTTGTATGATCTTGGATTTGTAATGTAATGGGTTTTTTAGGAGAACAATCTGTAAGCGTCTGTAAGTCCAAGCCAAGGGTTTGGGTAGTGGATATCAACTCTGCAACTGTGTGCGCAGAGGCCTGAAAGAGTCCGCAGCTGTGTGCACAGACCCCTGCAGCTGAGTGCGCAGGGCAGATCTGGATGTATCGGTGAGGAAAGTAAATAAAGATAAGTTGCTTTGGTAATTCTGTGTTAATCGGAAGTATCATGGATCTAGCTTTTTGTATGGTTAATATCATTGTTTGATCTATGTGCATGTGCTTACATTTTGAATACATGTGAATCTGCGTTTAATCTAAGTGCGCGAACTGGATAAATTTGATAAATGTTTGCTTAAAGACCCTTCTAAGTAATACTTCATCAAATAGATTAGATCTGTGAACAGCGCGTTAATAACTAGTAAAGATTATTCTGGGTTTGGATCTACGCGAAACAGGCCAACGCAATGTTGCGAAATGGTGCGCGAAACCTCCAGATCACATCTACACATCCCAAGGGTGCGGAAACCTGATTCTAGCACCCTCCCTTGCTAGCTTGGGTGAGACCTCAGTTCGCACTCCACAGACTGTTGCCGAAAGGGCCGGTAGCTACAGGATTTATTTGGCTAAATAATTCTTCTGAACCCGGGTCAGGCCCATATAAGCCAACATAGCTACACAAGGAAAGTCCTCACCACTCCATCATGAGCCTCCAAGGGCTCCATCTATCCTCCAAATCAATGTACACCATTGTCTCAACTGTCCCTAAAAAGAAAATTATCTAAGCCCCAAGCATCCTTGAGCCATCTCCAATCCTCTAAATATGAAACCAAGCTACCAAATGCCAATTAGGGCTTAAAGCCCTCCTCCGTGATACACAATGGCTCCATATCCCTTGTCAAATGCTATCCAAACAAGTGACTACTTCATAAGGCCTCAATACAGGCATCCACCAAACTACCAAGAGATCTCCAATGCCCAAGGGGAGAACACCGAGTTGACAATTAATTGAGTTCAAGCATCCACTAAGCAAGTTATCTCAATTATGTATATCCATCATGAACCATCTCTCATGTTATAATCCATCCCAAACCATCCAAGGGCTAAACACACACCATGTAAATATCATGAAGCACCCTCAAACATGGTATAAATACTTTTAAGTTTTGGAGTGACCAAAAATCTAACACTACTTCTTTACAAGAAAAGTGTTTACTCCCTTTGCAACTCCACCAAACTTGCTATCTGCAAATAGTGCTTGCTAAAGTCCTAAAATCAACCATTGTCATCTACAACAAAGTTGTGATGACACTAACACAACATCTCAATCATAAAATGAACAAAGACCATCTGTGAATTTGAAGGAACATCTTCCTGGAGAAAAAGCAACCCACCATACTCCATCATCCTCCAAGTCAACATCATGGGCCAACATGAACAGATGCCACATCATGAACTCTCCAAGGCATTCTCCAAAGACTCACATTTCCATACAAAATGCAAAGCTCATTGTATAGTCATCAAACTAAACAAGGTCATCATCAACTTATCAACATGAAAATGCCCCTCATGTACCTCAAATCCTCTAGCAATTGAATGGACATGAACTAGGTCAACTCTATCATCTCAAGAGAATCCAATAATAAGGGTATCACCAAAGGAAACTCCCTTTATCTGAGAGAATCTAGAATCCCTCCTAACTTCGTACTCAATAATACTCGCATTGGCTACACCTCTAGAATCAATCTCAACATCCTCCATCAAGGCATCACATCTCTCCTCCAATGAACAACTAGATACATCATGGAGAGAAAAAAAAATTAAGCTAAATAACTAGCATATCTCATTGGAGGTATGCTTGCCCTCACTAATGATCTAGATGCTCCTTATTGTTCCAAGAATCCTGCAATGTCTATGTAAGCCATCTCAATCTCCTATGGGCTAGGGTAGAAGGTGAGGGCATCAAGTTCAGTCTTTGGAAAAATAGCCTCCTCACTTTCTTCAATCACAAAAGGAAAGTCACAAGAACTAGAAGCTCTCTCACCAAACTTCACATCTCTACATAAAATGGTCTTCCTTTGAGCCAAAATATAAACCCTATAAGATTTAAAAGTGTCATTGTATCCAACATAGATACCCTTCATAATGGAGAGTTCCAACTTTGTCATCCTCTCCTCGGGCACAAGAATATAAGTTGGACTACAAAACACACGAAGATGAGATAAATCTAGTTTCACACCAATAAATGCCTCCTCTAGTGTCATGTCCCTCAACATCTTGTGAGGACACCTACAGTTGTATGACAAGCCTCAGCCTGAAAACTCATGAACAAATCCATGTCATGGATTAGAGAGTTATGAGTCTCGAAGCGAAGTACTTTATTCTTTCTTCATGTCTGATTTTCAACAGAGGCCCTAAATTCTATGAATTTGTTGAATACTTCATCCTTAGCCTTAATTCTGTAGTGAAGATGAGAAAAAATAGTTAATTATGGTTGTCAAATAACATCTAATGTACATGGCCATCATTTTACTTTGCCTCATACAGGAACATCTTGTGCTTTGTGCTAAGAATAACTTCCAGAATTGGCTCCCAAACTGTGCATAAAATTCAACAAAACTTATTGGGTATGACTTGCCATAGGATTCTGTTAAGTACTTCCGTCAAGATTAATAAATAAAACTTGACAAAAGATGGTCTATTTTTTCAATTTTATTAACGTCGTCCATGATCTGCCTCAGAAATTTTGCAAGCTGACCTGTATTAAGATATTTCATACAATTTACTTGAAGATATATGTCTGCTCAAAGAAACTTGAAGTCCCATAAAATGCTTTGGTCTCGTCCTGATGATGGACCACTAGTATGGCTGACACGTCGACTCTACATTCCTTAATATGGTTTACGCAGATAAAGCTCACACAAAATTTGACCGCAATAGTATCAAAAACAATTTAAAACCATTGTTAAGTATGTTTGAGATATGTAAATGCGGGGAAGCTCCAAAGCTTGATTTGCAAACTCAGACTTTTATCTCAACTATATATCCGAGTGGCCTTTAAGAACCCCAAAAAAGGATCCCTTTGCAATCATGTAAGAAGATCAATTATTGAACTCACAATGCATTTAAGACCCAATGGGGCGTTGGAATAAATACATCGTTGCAGTAAGGCTTTGACCCTCAAGGGTTGGACGGATGAAATTTCTAATGACAGTAGTGAAAAATCTACTGGCATTGCGTTCAATTATTGATCCGTTGCAGTGTAAAAGTCGTGATCGTTATAATATTGTAGTTAGGGCACCTCTATCAAATTTATTGGCCCTAATAGAACACGAAATATATATGTGTGGGTAGAATTGAGCTCACTCACCTGTATTACTTGAGCACTTAGAGTCTGCTGACGCAACCTCTGGCGATGTTCACGAGCAAGCTTTGTCTGTTCTAAATACTTCTGCCTGTCTCTCTCCTTAGAACTCCGCCCTCCCAAATCCACTTTTTTCCTACTCGATGGGTCGCCGGAGAAAAACATTTGCGTCTTCTTAAATTTAACCCTCTTACCCCAATTTAGAACTCAACTCAATTCCAACTTTCAGACTCTGCTGCTTCAATGGCCGATTGATTGTTCTCTGTATTAAAATAGTGAACTTTAACCCTCTTG
Organism: Pinus taeda; assembly: GCA_000404065.3. Taxonomy (NCBI): domain Eukaryota; kingdom Viridiplantae; phylum Streptophyta; class Pinopsida; order Pinales; family Pinaceae; genus Pinus; species Pinus taeda. The sequence continues at coordinate 60,374 of APFE030931424.1, read as the reverse complement.
CCCCAATTTATAACTCCACTCAATTCCGACTTTTAGACTCTGCTGCTTCAATGGCGGATTGATTGCTGTCTGTATTAAAATAGTTAACTTTAACCCTATTTCCCCAGTTTAGAACTCAACTCAATTGAGATTTTCAGACTCTGATGCTTCAATGGCTGCTTGATTGCTGTCTGTATTAAAATAGGAACTCAGGACAGAAATTGTGTATATTCCAAAAGAATGAAAAAGGCTGTGAGAATGCCCTACACCTCAGCTCCGCGCTCAATCTTTTCTCCCCTATATTCAATTCCTCTCCTTTCCTCTTTATTTTCTATTTAATGTTGGGCATACAGTACGGAGATACTTTCTTCCCTTCCTTCTCAGTTCGTCCTTCCCAGCCTCGGAAATTCCGACCCTGAAGAAATGTCAAACCAGCAGGTTCGGCGTTTCATGGGAGTGAATGCCTAACGCTCGGCGACACGGGACTCTGTTTTATTGCGATAAACCGCCGCCGGGCATGTCTGTCCACCTTCAGGATTTAGTCGAGGTCCTCATATTTCACAAGTTTCGATTCGTATCTAAAAGGTTTAGATGCATGAAGAGGTTTGGGTTTGGAGAATTAATATTCTATAGTTATTTAACTATGGTCACATAAATGGAGGTTTGGTTTGGTTTTTTTTAGGAATGATTTTAAGTTTGGAATTAAATAAGTTAAATTTACATAAATGAAATATTAATTTTGTTAAACATTTTACTTACTTATTTTTACTACTTATGATGATGGTTAATGTTTATTATCACTATTGAGATTTTTTAATATTTTATATATTTATATGAAAATATAATATTTTTAGGTTTTTTGGAGTTTCAATGGCTATTTAAGATTTTTCGCTTTCTTTTTAAGTTAGGAATACAATTTCGTATAATTTATGAGAATTATGTTTCCAACATTTCCCTTTTAATTCAAAAGGGTGCATGTGAATTCAAAAAGGGAATTGAATAGCAACCAATGGTTGGATGTGTACTTTGAATATGATGGTTTTAGGAAGACCACAAACCAAATGGGTAGCAAAAGTCAAAGTCTTTTACTCGTGGTGATTTAAGGAAGACCACAAACCGAAATGATACTAGTGATGGTTTAACGTTGACCACCAACTCTAGAACTTGGCTCAAAGCAATTCTTAAAACATTTCAATCTAGCTAGAAGATGATGTTTTCTACAAAATGAAAGTGCTCTCTCACAATGGTTTAAAGATGACCACAAAATATTTAAATGATGGTTTGAAGTTGATCACAAATTATTATCTGGTGAAAGCAATCAATCTTCTATCGTGTGGTGGCCTAAGGAAGACCACAAACCAAGTCATGCTCATGGAACATGAGTTTGTCTCTAGAGACACCTCTAACCTTGGCTCTAACTTAAGTTGTCTCTAGGCTTGACTTGTTGCCTCTAGTTTGTGACAACCCCTAGTTAAATTTTCCCTCATTATAAATAATTGTAATATATTGGCTAAGAGAAAGGGATACATATTCTAGTTGCTTGGGGAGGGAGATTACTTGGGGAATTGGTGATTTTAAATGCATGAGCCATGGGTTGGCTGAGAGGTATAATGGAGTTGATTGTGCAATAAATTAGCAAAGGACAAGCCTATGTGTCTTTTGGACACAACTATAAGCAACAAAGGACAAAATTAAAGGCAGACGAGGATGCATTGTCTAAGGCAATTGACTGTGTGAAGCCTCGAAAAATACAGACGATTAGTCTGTTGGAGGAGGCATGAAAACAGGTTAGCGAGAAAGAGAACGACTCACGCATATGCAGGGGGAACAAATAGTGATGAGCACTGGAAGAAAATTCCTCCAAGGGGTAAAGGTGAAATAGCAGAACAACAATCAAGAATCACAGTGATCTAGCTCTGGCAAAAGGTGAACTAATTAAGGAAACCTCAAGAGGGTTGTTGGGTTAAATATTATAAATATTAATGGCTTGCCTAAAGGCTGAAGAACCCACCGGAAGCTTGTGGATTGATGAAACTATTGGATTGGGAAGAGACATTCATGTATTTGTGAGGGTTGATGAACCACTAAGAGTTGCCTTAGGGTTGAATCTTTAGTGCTTGACTCATTGATGAAGCACGTAGAGAGGTGATCTCTTTACATAACAGTAGCTTATCAAACCGATGGAACTTCCTTTAAGTGGATTGTTTTCTCTTGAAAGTGAGCTAAGACTTTATATTGTGGTATCCTGACATGGGTGTCAATCACATCTGTAAAGTCTGGAAAGGCTGAGTGGAAGCTTGTGTAGCTGGAGGGTGAAGGCAATGTACCCTATGACATCTTGTTTCAGTTGTTAGTATTGTTTCAATTTCCTCTTAGAAGCACTCCACCTCAAGCACCTGGAATTTGGCTTAGGGGTGACAATTACAAGTAAAGGTGGTTGTAGCTTATCTAAGGTTGGGTGGAGAGTTGAAGTCCCAATCTCAATTGTTAGGCTTTGGATATAAGATGAGTATTTATTACAATTACATGCGCAAATGATTCTCACGTGAATACTTACTGTATTGATTTAAAGGTTACTAGAACATATGAAACTTAGATTCATGAATGATTTGGAGCGTTGATGTCCTGTGCATTGGTTATGTTGGGTAAGTTGTTTAAATGTTAATCATATCTATGGAATTTGGTTTCCTATATTAATATGCAATGTTAATGCCTTGGTCAATCTTCTGAGGGATGACATATTGAGTGCATGAACTGGTGTTGAAGAGTGGTATAACTCTAATTTGTTTGTGTATAGTGCTTAATACGATTGATGTGCCAGTAATATTAAAGGCAAGTTGGCTATGAGGCTTATTTATCATAGTAGATGTGAGGGATATGTATCCCCTGTATGGAAGGGAATGTGACTCTTGTAATTGCTACATAAATGTTGGATTCCTATGTGTATGTGGAAGTGTTGATTCTTATAAAAATTTATGGGGAATGGTTGAGTTCTTTTACGTCTTTGAGAGCTTCAATCTCAGTGATTTTCTAGTCTTGAGGAGATAGTGAATCTCTATGTTTATTTCATTGAATCTAATGAACATGGTCAACCAGCATGTATTGTTGTTAATTTCATTTTATGCTTTGTGCACATGAGTTGTTGTGAATAAAAAGGAATGCAAACATCTATATGTTAGGGTTGGGAAGTTGGATTGAATTCCTATGACTCTAAGAAGTGCTCTCAAATCACATGTTCTCTAAGTATTTCATTGGACAAGAAAAAGCCCATTTTTTTGTTGTCATCCCAACAAATCATGTGAGTAAGCTCATTTATGCGCTTCAACGTAGCTAATAGCATGAGCGCATCACTTGATGGCTTCCATGCTGAAGGGGAATTAGGAAGAGTCTGTGAGATCTTAAAATTTCAATATTGATCTCGTAAAAAGCAAGTTTATTACTTCGTAGTGGTCAAATTTGGTATGGTTCATGCCTGCGTGAAATCATAAAGAAAAACAAAAAAATTGCTAAGTATAAACACTTGTAAAACATGTTGAATTCACCTATGGGACCCACCAAATCGAGGGTCAAGCGAGTATGTTGGAAGGCGAAACTCAAGATGAGTCCATGCCTAACTAATAGTGCATGGGTCGAGCAGTCAGATGGGGCTCGATAGTCAGGAGTTGAGATATTTGAGGCCCGGTGAATAGTCTGCCCCAGAAGTAAGGTTTGGTGCAACCTCCAAGCGAGGGTCGAGACCCTGGCTAGATTTAAGGTTTGTGGTTTTGTGAAGAAGGGTTAGCCTCTAACTACAAAGACTAATGCACCTTCCACATAGGCTTGCCAAAGGGCATAGCGGCAACGTGGGCACTGCTTTGGGTGCCACATGGGCGCCACGTGGCAAGACCTAATAGGCCAGTGATTAATCAACCATATGTTTTGATCTGAGAGTCAAATTGGGGAAAATTTTATATCATTGGAAATGCCTCGATGAGATGAATGCAATAATGTCATCCACTTTAAATTTTTAGGAAGTTGAAAAATATCAGAAAAATCAGACCCCATTTCCATCACTGAACTTTGGAGGTTGGGTCATCATAGTCACACCTCCTTCTACCTTTAGTAAGGGTTAGGGACAGTAAGGGATTTGTTACAAAGTGGCATTAAAGCTTCCAAGCTCAACACTTGGATTGGATGGACTCTATCACAAAGGTAGAGAAGACAAGGGTCCAACCTTAAACCTTTGGGAATAAATTGGTGCCTTGTTACAACACTAACTGAATGGAGGTTGAACATTGAACCTTTGGAGATCAAGTGAGGCCTCAAAGCATTATGATAAGCGTTAGAAACCTATTTGTTACGTGGATTGATTGTATGTATTGTTGTTGTGCTTACATCATGATATGTGCATGTACCATGGTACTTGTTACCCACCAAAATTGGGTACCCCTAGGAGAGCATTTATTTTATTCATCTTCTTCGAGCTGGTAGCCAACAACCCCTGACAGCCACCTAGTAGCGGATGCGATGTGCCACTTTATCTCCACCACTTGCATCATTTTATGTTTTCTCGCCCATTTGCCAGAGCACATGTTAGAATGTGGGAAATCCAACCCAAAATGTATGTTTTTCATTGTGTAATTGGGTGCTTATGCTTGCTTTTCATTTGGGAAATTATGGCATGGACTAATAGGAAACTTGGAAGAAGGAAGGGATTTGACTGTTGTTTTGTTCCCTCACCTTAAATGGGGGGTTAATCTTCAATCCTAGTCTCATGGGATCTCACCTATTGGCCTATGGCATTAACAAGGGCACTACTTAGGAAACCCCCATTTTGGTAGGATGGTCTCATTTTCCCATTCCATATTTTTCACTCCCCTCTTCACATTGCAAGCCCTATTCCACAATTTCCCTTCTCTAGGTCCACATGATCATTAGGTCAACAGGGTCTGGCACACCCCTGTCTCCTTGTCCACATATCTGGGTCGGGCCTTGAAACGTTACCCCAGAGATTGATGCAGCTAAAAGAAAGTTAAAAGTATGTCATGGCCACAAGCAAGAAAAAAAAGAAAAAGAAAATCAGAAAATGCAAAAGATGGTTGGGACATTAATAATAGCACGTGGGCAAAAGCCAAGCATGAACTCTACCCCTTATCATTATGGCCATCACCCTAGTTCTTGGAGTCATTGACTGGCCCCATCACATCATTGAAGGAACCCATGCACATCCCAACCCCCTGGTGGGAAATGAATTGCCCCACCTTAAGGGGGTAATAATTTTTATACATCATTCACAACATGTTGCCATTTCCTAGAGCTTTGAGCATCAATACAAAGAAAAATCAAGAAAAAGCAAAAGGTAAATAAAGATGGGTGGAAAAACAAAGGTTGGGATAACTCATGCATCCATGATTTATCCCTCCTTACATTTGTATACCTGGCATGTGGACTTCCTTATTATTGTTATCCCTTGGCCCATGGCATCTATCTTTGAGACCCCAACCCTTTATCCACATCCATGCCATAATTATTCATATGCCACCTATTGATTGAAGGATGTACTAGGGACTTGTATTTCCCTTAGGGGATGCGAACATCTAATAGGATTGTCTATTGACCACTCCTACCTAGGGAGGTAACATTATTACAAGATCAAAACCCCAAATTTGGAAGGGAAGCTCCATATGAAGTGTCAATTTTCCCTTGATTAACAAGCTTGGCTCACTTAGATACACCAATCATTAATTGTACCTAATGATGAAGATGCAACACTAAACATTATGTGCGATTGACAAGTGGTTTCCATCATGGTTTAGGCAACTTAACCAAGGCCGAGGTCCACTGGAGGAGGGTTATGACACTCTACAGGGGAAGTGTTGAGAGTCATGGGACTCTAATTGCTTAGGGAGGGAGATTGCTTGCGGATTTGGTGATTTTAAATACATCAACCATGGGTTAGTTGAGAGGTTTAATGCGACGACTTTGCAAAAAATTAGCAAAGGACAAGCCCATGTGTCTTTTTTGCACAAGTATAGGAAACAAAGAACAAAATTAAAGGTAGACTGGGTTGCACTATCCATAGCAGTTGACTACGTGAAGCCTTTAAAAAGATAAATGATTAGTTTGTTGGAGGAGGCACAAAAATAAGTCGATAAGAGAGAGAACAGATTACGCATGCACAGGGGAAATGAAAAATGTGAGCTCTGGAAAAAAATTCCTCTAAGGAGTAGAGGTGAAATGACAAAACATCAATCAAGAATCAGCGTGATTGTTCTCTGGTAAAAGGTGAAGTAGTTGAGGAAACCTCAAGAGGATTGTTAGGTGAAATACCATAGAGAGTAGTGCTTTGGCTAAAGGATGAAGAACCCACTAGAAACTTGTGTATTGATGAAACTGTTGGATTGGTAAGAGACACTCAGGTATTTGTGAGGGGTGATGAGCACCAAGATTTGTCTTTGAGGATGAAGCTCTAGTGTTTGACTCATTGATCCAGGATGTTTTCGCTTATAGATGTATAGAAAAGAATTACATGTAAAATTGCAGCCTAACACACCAATGTGCACATGATGAAGGAAGAAGTAAACACATACAAGGCACAAAAAGAAGACACCAAGGCTTGATAATGGAGTTCGTCCAATTCGGACTACGTCTCCAGGCCCAACTCAACAATGGGGAGGCCTTTCTTATTAAATGGCATGAATAAACAGAATTACATTCATCAAACTGTCCACACAACGCTTATACCTCTAATATGCAAGATGGCTATGAAATGAATGCTGAGATGGAGAGGTATGCAGCACCAAAGCTTCCCACAACAATAAAAGGGGCTGGAGTCTGTAAACTATCCCAAAACAAACCAATATATGCTCTCGGCCTCCTGCGAAACAGTGTGCTGCCACCAAAACCATGCTCTCTCATGCTCTTCCATTGATCATGTTTTATAATGGATTCTTTGGACATATTCCCATTTAAATTGGAGTTTGTCTGGCTTATAACAGAGGCTGGTAGAGTGGAAGGATCGGTGGGTGCAACCGCCTCTCAAAATGGCCCTTTTATTGTTGCTTTGATAAGGCTTCAAAATCCTGTGAACACTAAGAAATCTGCCCAAAAACCAAATACTCGGACTTCATAATTCATTAAATAAGGCTTATAATCCGTATCGGGTCCTCGTCGAGGTTGCGAATTGGCATATCGAGGTGTCTTTGTCCTGGTTATTGGGAATGGCCAATCGTCGATGTCGGCACCCCCACACATATATCGCCCCGGGTGTCCGATAAGGGTTCCGTCGATTCGATTAATTACCGATCACACTGCCTTCTCGTCGATATACATGTAAGTCCTCCAATTTTGATTGCCTTCGATCCGTCGATTTAGATCGGAGATCGGCGATCGGGGGTTCCATGGCCCAAAGCTTAAATCCACCCATATGCAACCTCCAATTACGATTTGGCCTTAAAGGCTTAAGACTCATTTTTAAAGGAAATTTTTCTTAAGGACTAAAGCATCCTTCTTCGGGCGATAACTTCATCATCTGGACTCGGATTGAAGTACCGTTTGCACCGTTGGAATCAGGAAGAAGAGATATCTACTCTGGTCCTGGGTTGACTCCATTCTTCCCACTTGGATTTATGAGTTTTTCCATGCCATTGTATCTGAAGATCCACCTGGATCAATCCTCCCCATTGAGGAGCTTTTGGACCGCCAAAAGCTTTTCATTAGTCAATTGGCAAGTGAGGGAATTGTTCCCTCACTTTCTCTTTCTCCAGCCATTTGGCCTTGCTGGGATGCATCCCCTTGAATCCAACTCGAAGGTACTCCACATCTCCTTGTCGTGAAGTCCTGGTCCTTCTGTCGAGGATGATGTCTTCGGGTAACTCATCGAGATATTCTGGTGCAAAATCATCAATGGTAGGAACTGTGCCCACCTCATTAGTGTCCATGATCAAAGGAGGTTCATACAGCTTTAGGTTCTCCACATTCACTACTGAGTACATCTGCATATATACTGGTAAGTCAAGACGAAAGGCATTGTTCCCAATCTTCTCCAATATGGTGAATGTTCCATATTAGATTGGCTGCAACTTCTTTCCTTCTCCCTTCATCCTGTCTTTGCTAATGTGGAACCACACCTTGTCGCCCACTTGGAATTGATGGTCAACTCGGTGTTTATCATGTCGAGCCTTGTAATAGGCTTGACCCTTTTCCAACTACTCTTGCACTGCCTAGTGAATCATTTGGATTCACTGAATGAACTGTTGAGCTTTGTCTTTATCATTACGTTCACTGGAGCCATCCTCCCTTCCAAAGACCATGTCTAAAGGGTCCTTTGGTAGGTAACCAAAGCATGTCTCGAATGGTGAATGTTGCATCGATGAATGCATTGCTCAGTTGTAGGAATGTTGTATAGGGGAGATGTTCATCCCACAACTTGGGATGTTTCCCACAATAGCCTCATAATAAGTGTACCGCGGTACGTTTAACAACCTCTGTCTGTCGGTCGATCTGTGGGTGAAATGTCGTACTTCTTTTCAATTTGGTGTCCATCATACTCCACAAGCTGGTCCAAAACTCCCCAAGGAAGCGAGAGTCTCAATCTAACACAATTGATGTGGGTAATCCGAAGTGGACTCAAACATACTAAAAGAAAAGAGAAGCAGTCTGCTCTACAGTAATCTACTTTTTACAAGGCATAAGAATACACATTTTTCTAAAACGCTCAACGATGACATACAAATAGTCGTGACCCTTCCTAGACAAAGGTAAACCTCCTACAAAGTCCATTGACACACTTTCCCATGGACGACTCGAAATAGGGAGTGGTGTGTAGAGCCCAAGTTTTCTATTAGAGGGCTTTGAAACATAACACATCACACAACTCTTTACATAGCGAGTCACAATGTTTTTCTTAGGAGGCCAAAAACAAAATCTTTGTACATGACATAAAGTCTTTTCAACACTAAAGTGTCCAGACACAAGAGAGGCGTGGGCCTCTCGAATTACATGCACTCATTCTCCTGTGGGAATACACAATTTACCAAGGTGATACAACAATTTCCCCTGCAAGTGATAGTTTTCCACCTGTGAACCATGGGTTAGTTTTGCATAAACCTCCTTAAAGTCATCATCGTTAGCATATTGTTTAGCATAACTTTCAAAAGACAACGAAGCATTATGCAAACTAACAGAAGCAGAAATAGGAGGGTGAGATAACATATTGGCCACTTTATTGCTAATGCCCTTCTTATACTTTATTACCAGATGAAACTGTTGAAGAAAGCCCATCCACTCGAAATGACGAGTTTGCTGCAACTTGGTTTGTGACTGAAGGTACTGCAAGGGCTGACGATCTGTATGGATGATGGTCTCCTTGCCGATCAGGTAGTATTTCCACTTTTTCACACTCTGCACCAAGGCATAAAGCTCCTTGCCATAGGTGGGATAGTTTATCACAGGTTGAGAAAACTTCTCAAAATGGTGACAAATTGGCTTCTTTTGTTGCATCAGTACAGCTCTTATGGCATAACTGCTAGCATCGGTTTTTTTCTCAAATGGTTGTTGCAGATCGAGTAAGGCTAAGATTGGTGTGGTGCTAATTTTTTCCTTCACTGTTTCGAAGGACTTCTGTTGTCTTCCTCCCCATTGGAAGACCTGTTTCACACTTGTCAATGTGTGCAAAGGTGTTACAATAACAGAGAAATTAGCAATAAATCTCCTCCAATACTAGACTGCACCTAGAGAGCTACGGAACCTCAGTTACACTAGTAGGCTTAAGCCAGTTTACCATTGCTTCAACTTTAGTGGGATCAATTTTTAACTGACCATGACAAACAAAATGACCTAGGTAACCCAAAGAGGTTTTCTTGAACTCACACTTTGACAATTTTACAAAGAGTTTTTCTTTCTTCAGCACATCAAGCACTTTCTTTACATGACTTACATGTTCAAACCAATTCTTGCTAAAAACTAGTATATCATCTAAATATACAAGAACAAACTTATCAATTAAAGGGTGAAATATATTATTCATAACCGGCATAAAGATGGTTGGAGCGTTCCAAAACCCGAATGGCATTACCATCCATTCGAACAACCCCTGCTTGGTTTTGAAAGCGGTTTTCCACACGTCCTGCTCTGCAATTCGGACCTGGTGATAGCCATTGCGCAAATCTAACTTTGTGAAATATACAACATTTTTTAATTGATCCAATAAATCATCTATGCATGGGAGGGGATAGCGATTTTTTACTGATATTTTGTTGAGCGCGCGGTAGTCCACGCACATACTCTAGCTGTCATCCTTCTTGGGCACTAGAACAATTGACGAACCACATGGAGAGGAGCTTGGCATGATTACGCCTTGGTCCAACAATTCCTGCACTTGTCGCTTGATCTCCTCCATTTCAACTGCCGACATCCTATACATGCCGATATTTGGCAGAGGGGCATCATGCAACAGGTGGATTTCGTGTTGGATTTCCCTCTTTGGAGGTAGTCCCTGTGGCTCCTGAAACAATTCATTATAATCAGAAATTAAGTCCATCAATTTCTGTTTATGCTTCCCATTGCAGTCCTGGAACGCATCAGCAAATTTGGCCCCTTTCTCCCTTACGACCATAAACATGCATGTCTTATTGGAATTCACCAGCCGTTTCATCTGCCCAACGCTTATGAGGCTGGCATTAATATTATTTTGATGAGCCCGCACTATGTACTCTAACCCATCCTTGGTGATGTGATATTTATTCTCACGGCAGAAAAAGACAACTTTCCTATCATACAGGTATGGGCTCCCTAATACCATGCCACAAATATCCAGTGGGATTACATCCATTTCTACTTCGTCTACCAGCTTAGACGTAATTACAAATTTTACCTTGCACTGTTGGGTTACATTCAATTTAGTTTTATCATGTATCCATCCCAACGGGTAAGGCTTTGGGTGCAGTTTTGTTTCTAAGCCAAGCTTCTTTACCAGGGATTCTGCAATTAAATTCGCTTGGGAACCAGTATCAAACAGAGTTTCTACTTTGTTGTGATTTACTACAACTTTGATATGAAATAATCCAATTCTTTTTCTATCATTTGAAATGGACTTGTCTACAGAATTGGTGCTTCCATGTGATTTAGAATCAACAGGAGGTGTAAGGGTACCTTTTGTTCCCACTGCTGTGACCAGCGCTTCATCTCCCGAATCTGATCCAAGGTCTTGCTGTGCCGCTGCCACTATTTTCTGCTTCCCTTTTCCTCCATACTTCTTTGGACACTTTCTGGGTGTTGCGTCCAACAGTGATCATCATCGTGGCCTTCTTCCTTGCAGTGATTGTAATAAGGCCACTCTCCCTCTTTGGTTGTTGTTGTTTTCTTCTCCTTCCCTTTCCATTTCGCTTGGGATTTTCCATAATGAGGACCCCATGTCTTAAGGTTCTTACGTGCCTCACTTGGGAGCTATCTCCCCCGAGCTTTCAACTGGAGTTATCCTTCCTGAGTTTAAAACAATAAAACTAGCTTTATAACAATTCCTCTTACCAACATAATAGGTCTTCCAGGGAGACTTACCCATTAACATATACATAATAGGCACCTTAGTTCCCTTCATCACTCACAAGAAACTTAACCAGTTTCCTCAATTGCAATATAAATACATAAGCATACAGTTATCAAAGATACAAACGACCTACACACAGTGATGGCCATAATACATGCCAATCACCAGTCTCATGAAATCTCACAAACACATACAAATATTTATTTAGTCCCTTGAACATAAAATCATTGTGACTCGTGTTCACACAACACACATAGAATTCCAACTATTCCTTCAAGCATTTATACAGGGCACTTGGTATCTAATATAACACATAAAATCACATTCCTCAACCAGCATTAACATGCAGCCAACATGTTAAACATGTGCATATTATTTAAACATTAGAAGCATAATTAGATAACTTATCTTATATGGCAAAGAGGATTGACAACTGAGAGTGGGACTTAACTCTCCACCCAACCATAGACAAGTTGCAGGCAAGTATTTCTTGCAACTGTCACCCTCAAGCCAGATTCAAAATCTTGAGGTAGAGTGTTTTCGAAGGAGTTTTTAAACCAATAATATCAGTTGAAACATAGTGTCTCAAGATTGCCTCATCTCCACCCACTAGCTATCAAGTCAAATAAATATGATGAACCATATCATTAGCATACATCCATCTTCTACTCAGGGAATCAAACTAGTATCATCAGCGAAACTGGGTTGTTTCAGTGCCACACTACCTTCACCCACCCACTATTCAAAGATTTCACATGAGTCAGGGAACATTTCCTTTAGCCAAAGGGACTTATAATACAACATCCTAGCAGCTCTAGGGATTTGGACACAAAGATTCTTAATTCAGATGTGGAGATATATATATATATATATATATTATAGGCTAGTGGGTTGATAATACCTGATGGTGGTTCCATGGGATTTGGGCTTAGAAACCAAGTAGATGAGACCACTAATCTGCTAGAATGTGCACTCTTATTTCTTCAAAGATAACATAGTTGATTAGTTGGAGGGTTAATCAACTATGTTATCTGTGAAGAAAGAATAGTGCACATTCTAGTAGCTTAGTGGTCTCATCTACCAGGTTTCTAAGCCCAAACCCCATGGAACTACCATAAGGTATTATCAACCTACAAGCCTAAGAGTCTACACTCCTCATGGTTATCAACCAACAAAGTTTCTAGTGGATTTATCATCCCTATAAGGCACAATCACTGCTCTATGAATTTCAGTCAGCAAGCCTCATGGGTTTTCTTAGTTGGCTATTATCAAAGTTATGCTTTGTGATTATTAGTCAACAAGCCCATGGGATTTTCAGCTTGTTAAAATCAAAGTGTCTCTTCTCCCAGAATTCTTTGAAACCTCATAACCTTCTCTACCCTCTTAGCAATTCAGATTTATCACTTAGGAGCCTCACGACCTCCCTTCTTCTTGTTTCAACAAGAGCCTCCCAACCTCCTCTTTTCGTTTGTGTGCATCCCCTATCCCCTACAGCATGTGAGAGAATGTGATTAAAGAGAACGTCCCCCCCCTCTGACCACAATGGTTTTGCCCATTTATGAGTGACCTACGCAATCTAATTGCCTTGGGTAGTGTGGCCTATCTTCTTCATTAATTGTTGTCCCTATATTGCTGTGGCCTTTTCTCAACAGGTACATGGGTTTGTCCTTATCTATTCAATTGGTTTCTAATACATGATCAACTCCATTAAAACTACTCAGTCAGCCCATGACTGATATTTAAAACAATAAACTACCTCAAGCAAGGGAATTTGTGTTCCTTTCTCGACCATTTTTAATTCTTGTAATTACATAATTACAAGGGAATTATTTATAATGTTTGCAAGGGAAATTAACTCATAGGAGATGTCACACTTGTGTAGTTGGCGGGTGAAGGAAGTGTGCCCTATGACATCCTGTTTCAACTATTAATATTGGTTGAATTTCCTCTTAAAAGCACTCCACCTGAAGTACCAGGAATTTGGCTTAGGGATGATAGCTACAACTAAATGCTGTTGTAGCTTGTCTATGGTTGGTTGGAGAGTTGAAGTCTCAATCTCAGTTTTCCAGGCTTTGGATATAAGATAAGTGTTTATTACAATTATATGTGCCATTTAATCTCACAAGAATACTTACTGTGTTGATTTAAAGGTTACTTGAATGTATGAAACTTGGGTTCATGAATGATTTGGAGTATTGATATCTTAAGCATTGATTATGTTGGGTAATTTGTTTAAATGCTAATCATATATGTGGAATTTGGTTTCATGTATGAATATGAAATGTTGATGCCTTGGTCAATCTTCTCAGGGATGACGTATTGAGTGCATGAACCGATGTTGAAGAGTGGTATAACTCTGATTTGTCTATATATAGTGCTCAATACGATTGATGTGTCAGTAATATTATATCCATGTTGGTTATGAGGGTTATTTATGATAGTAGATGTGAGGGATATGTGTCCTTTGTATGAAAGGCAATGTGACTCATGTAATTGCTACAAGAATGTTAGATTGCTATGTGTACATGGAAGTGTTGATTCTTGTATAAATTTACGAGGAATGGTTGAGTTCTTGTACATCTTTTGAGAGCTTCATTCTCAGTGATTTTCTAGTCTTGAGGAGATGGTGAATCTCTATGTTTATTTCATTGAATTTAATGAACATGATCAACTAGCATGTGTTGTTGTTAATTTCGTTTTATGCTTTGCACACATGAGTTGTTGCGAATAAACAATAATGCAAACATCTATATGTTGGGGCTGGGAAATTGGATTGAATTCCTGTGACTATGAGAAGTGCACTCAAGTTGCACGTTCTTTGTGTATTCCATTGGGAAAGAAATAGCCTAGGTTTTTATTGTCATCCCAACAAATTTTGTGAGTAAGATCATTTGTGCACTTCATCTTAGCTAACAGTGCAAACACATCATTTAATGGCTTCCATGCTGAAGGAGTGTTGGGAAGAGTCCATGAGATATTCATATTCCAATTCTTGATCTCGTAGAGGAAAGTTTATTACTTCATGGGTGGTCAAATTTGGTATGGTTTGGGTTTGTCTGAAATCATAAAGAAAATAAAAACCAATTTCTAAGTATAAACACTTCCAAAATAGGTTGAATTCACTCGTGGGACCTACCAGGTCAAGGATTGAGTGAATCAGTCGAAAATAAGAACTCGGGATGAGTTCATTCTCGACTAACAAGGCTCAAATCAAGTAGGTGAATGGGGCCCACTAGTTGGGAGTCAGGATAGTCAAGGTCTGGTGCGTATTTGGTCTCATAAGTAACGTCAGGTGCAACCTCTGGGTCAGTGTTGGGACCTTGGTTAGATTTAAGTTTTGTTGTTTCACGAGGAAGGGCCAATCTCCGACTGCGAAGGTCGACACACCTTCCACATAGGTTCGCTAGGTGGCATAACGGTGACATGGACACTTCTTGGGATGCCACGTGGGCGCCACATGATAAGACCTAATAGGCTAGTGATTAATTGGCCATATCTTTTTATCTGGGAGTTAGATTGGGAAAATTTTATATTGTTGGAAAGGTCTTAATGAGATAAACGCAACGATGTCATCCATTTTAATTTTTAGGGAGTTGAAAAGGATAAAAAAAATATTCCCCATTTCCATAATTGAACTTTTGAGGGTGGGTCATCATAGTAACTGCCTCCTTCTACCTTTAGTACAGGCTAGGGATAGTAGGGGGTATGTTACAAAGTGGTATCATAGCTTCCAGTTTCAACACTTGGATTGGATGGGCTTTATCACAGAGGCAGAGAAGACAAGTGTCTAACTCTAGACCATTGGGAATAAATTGGTGCCCTGTTACAACACTAGCAGAGTGAAGGTTCAACACTAGACCTTTGGAGATCAAGTGAGGCCTTAAAGACTTGTGATAAGCATTGGAAACTTGTTTGTTATGTGGATTGATTGTATGTATTGTTGGTGTGCTTACATTGTGATATATGCATGTAGCATGGTATTGATGATTGATATGATATTATTAATGTTGATGTACTAGTTGAGAAGTAACGTTGTAGCTGGATTTACATAAGCAGATTTCCCATAACAAGTGAAGGTGATAATGTCTATTATGCATTTGATTTTATTTATATCTAAGAGTTGTGTGCGTGTGACAACACATAAGAAGACTCTAGGGTTCCAAGATATGAGGACAAGAATGGTGCAATATATCTCCAATTAGTCACAACATGCATATGAAGAAGAAAGGATAGTTGAAGAGGAAAGATCAGTTGAGCGATGAGGAAGGGAAGACTCTCCTTATTGGATGGACATATTGAGGAGCTTAAGAGCTAAAATAAGGTGTTGCAAAGCTACTAATGAAAGACTTGTTAGAGCACAAGAGAAACAAGTAGAAGTCAATGCAGTCAGATTGCAAAGCATGCTAGACTTAAAGAGGTAGAGGTAGCACAAATTGGGGATAGCCATAGGGATATGTAAAGATATTTGGGACAAGAAGAAAGAATCAATGGGAAAAAAGGCACAAACACTAAAATGAGAACACTGTGAGAAGGAATACTCCATTGAGTACCCTAAAGAGAAGGACCAACGCTCATGGACAACACTCTGGTGCTACTTACTGAAGATATCATCTTCAACATCATTATCATGGGAAAGGAAGGGAAAGAGAGTATGTACCAGAGGAGTTTAAGAAGGCCAAGCCTCCTACATTTGATGGTGAAATGAGGAAATTATAAGATTTTGAGGCATGGCTGCTTGGGATGAAGAAGTTCTTCAAAATTCATGACCATTAAGAGAACATGAAAGTGAGGATAGCTACTTTCAGCCTAAATGGAAAGGCTCACATCTGGTGGGAAGATCTGAAAATTGTAAAGAGAATAAGAGAAGAGGAGTTGTCTTCGAAGTAATTTGAGGAATATTTTAGGAAAAAGTATATATCTAAGAGATAATTTGACAACAAGGCGAAGGAATTCTATGAGCTCAGATTGGGACAAATGTCATATGAGGAGTATAACACTAAATTCTTAGAGTTGTTAAGGTATGTTCCCCACCTCAAGGAAGGAAAAACAAAGATTCATAGGTATGTTAGTGGACTGTCACAACCCTTAAAGGATAGAATTGAATTCGATGAACCCGAGACATTATTGATGCAATTCAGAAACTAAAGCACTGCTATGAGAGTCTAGGCACAAACCTGAGTATAAGTGAGGCTGAAAATTCAAAAGCGACGCTAAATTTAAAGGAAAAAGGCAAAGAGTGACCAAGGGAACGAATACGACCCTTGTTAATCAAGAACATGAACAATGGTGCAACGCTGCCAGTAGAGGCTACTCTACTAATCCTATGGGGGAATAAACCAAGAATTATGGGAAAGGTCTGTATAAGTGCTGGAATTGTGGAGGGAATAACTTAAGAAAGGGTTGTCCACAACACAAGTACAATGGCCCGAGACTGTACAATGCAGAGGAAGTAGAGGCAGTCAAATACGTAGCCCAAAATATATCTAGGATTTGTGTAGCAATGGATAATCACCAAGTTGATTACCAGGTATTCATGATAGGAATGGAAGGTATGCTCTGTGACCAAAGCATTTCAATTTTGATCGACCCTGGTTCAAATTTTAGTTACATCAATCCCACCATTGTTGAAAAATGCTCATTGAAGAACGAAGTGCATACTGAGTCTTGGCTAGTTCAACTGGCCACTGGGACGAAAAAGAAGAATTGAGCATTGGGTGAGAGCTTGTCCAATTAAATTGAATGCGAAGCCATTCGTTGCAAATCTGAATGTGTTGCCATTAGGAGCATACAACATACTGGTTTGCATGGATTGGTTGACAAAACATCAAACTTAGGTAGATTGTTATGAAAAGGCCTTTGAATGCCTTGACGAAGTAGGGGAAAGAAGGATATTGTAGTGAAAGCAAAAGCTCATATCAGTAAGATTAGTTACGACCATGCAAGCCAAGAGAAGATAAAAGAAGAAATGTATCCTATTTTTTGTGCAAATTACAAGTAGCATTGAAGCTAACAATAATGTTGGGGAGAGAGACAATGATGTCCTATCAAAATATCCCATTTTGAAAGAGTTTCAAGATGTTTTTCTCGAAGAGATACCTGGGTTTTCTCCTCATAGAGAGGTGGATTTTTCTATTGAAATAATTCCAAGAGTAACACCAACATCAAAGGATCCATATAAAATGAGCACTTCAGAATTGATTAAGATGAAGCTACAACCCAAGGAGATATTGGAGAAGGGCTACATAAGGCCAAGTGTGTCTCCGTGGGGAATACCAATTAAAGAGAAAGGACGACACAAGCTTTGAATTGATTACAGACAATTAACAAGGTGACCATTAAGAATAGGTATCCCTTGCCACAAATCGATGATTTATTCGATCAGTTAAGGGGAGTAGCAATTTTCTCTAAGATTGATATGGGATCAAGCTATCATCAAGTATGCATTAAGGACGAGGATGTCCATAAAACAACCTTTAGAACAAGATATGGGCATTACAAGTTTGTGGTAGTGCCCTTTGGGCTTATTAATGCCCTTGCAACTTTTATGTGCCTTATGAACAATTTTTTGCACCCTTACTTGAATAAATTAATGGTTTTAGTTGATGTCATTCTACTCTATTCAAAGACTAAGGAGGAATATAAAGAGCATCTGTTCGCAGTACTACAACTGTTAAGAGAGCATAAGCTTTATGAAAAACTTAGTAAATGTGACTTCTTCCAATCATAGACCCATTACTTGGAACACATTGTCTCAAAAAAGGGGGCAACAGTTGATATAGACAAGATTAAGGCCATCATGGAAAGGCCAACACCCAAGAGTGTGGCAAAAATTAAGTCATTTATGGGGTTCGCAATCTATTATAGGAGGTTCATTAAGAACTTCTCCAAAATTGGCCACCCAATTACTACATTGCAAAAGAAAGAGAAGAAGTTTGAATGGATGGTTGATTGTGCAGCAAGATTTTATCATTTGAAGTAGTTGTTAACCAATGCATCAATGCTAAGAATAACAAATCTTGAGAAGGATTTTATCATATGCACAAATTCCTACAAAGAGGAATTGGGTAGAGTCTTGATGCAAGCAGGTCAAGTGGTATGTTATGAATCTCAAAAGGTGAATGAACACGAGAAAAACTATGTAACTAGTGACTTGGAATTGACTGCCATCATCCACGCATTCAAAATGTGGAGACACTACCTTCTTGGCAGAATATTTACTCTAATGATTGATTGTGGAGGGCTAAAATATTTGTTCGATCAACCTAAATTAAATGCAAGGCAATCTATATGGCTTGCCACACTCAACGACTTTGGTTTTGAGATCAAATTTGTTAAAGGCGAAGAGAACACAATGGCTGAAGCGGTCAGCAGGATGGTGCAAATAAGCCATATAATAGTCATAAGTTCCTATGGAACTGACCTTGAAGAAAAGACAAAAAATGCATGGCAACAAGATGAAAAATATCAATAGTTAAAGGAGAAATTGCAGCAAGAGTTTATGGGTGAATAGGACAAGGAATATTGCCTCTTAGAAAATGGGTTGATTAGATTCAAGAATAGAATATATGGTCCAAATGAGGGAAATCTAAAGTAGCTAATATTTAAGGAGTGTCATGCCAAACCATATTGTGACCACCCAGGTTATCAAAAGACCCTAACAACCATCAAGAAATTTTACTATTGGACCAAATTGAAAAGGGAGGTGGTCGGTTTCATCTCCAAGTGCATACAATACCAACAAGTAGAGGTTTAGTGCAAGCACCCAACTGGCTTATTACAACCTATTACCATTTTGTAATGGAAGTGGAAAGTGATTTTTGTGGACTTAATTACAAGGCTACCAAAGACTTCTAAAAATCATGATGCAACCAGGGCAATGGTTGACAAGTTTAGCAAGGTGACTCACTTTCTAACCATGAACTCCACGAATTCAACAAGTGATGTGCCTAAAATTTCCACAAAGAAAATTGTGAGATTACATGGAGTTCCCAAGAAAATCATCTCAAATAGAAATGCCAAATTTACTTCAAAATTTTGGAAGGAACTATTTGCAAGTTTGGGGATAGATTTGGATTTTAGCACAACTTATTGATGAACTTCAAAATTAGATTCAAATTAAAGCCCATCCAACCTTTCGTAGGCACATTAAACCTTTCCTCATGCACTTAAAAATGTATTTTTCAAAGTTAATAATTTCTTAGGAATGTTTAGAGATGATTTGTTTATTATGTGCCTAATATTATTTATTTTGCAGAATATTGGGTAGATCTTTAAGATCTGCAGGACGAGAGAATTTAGGGACTCTCTCCCTGTTACAGGACAAACCATTATTTTATAATAAATACATAGGAAATTAATGAAATTATTGAACAAATCTAAATATCTATTGATTAATCAAATCTAGGTTTGTGTTCTTTGCTACAAGAGAAGCCAAAACTCAACATTTAATGAAGATTTCTATTGTTGGGGACCTCATCCTGTATTTATGATTTATCAACATTATCCAAGATCTTTTCTTCGGTTGATGTTAGCAAAATTGCATGAAAAAACATGCATGTAAACACTTAAAAAAGAAGCAACATCAAGGAGACCATAAAGATAATGCACACAAAAGTTTGATAACAAAGTTTGTCCAGTGTGGATTACATCTTCGAGCCCTGTGTCAATAATGGGGAGGTTGCTTCATTCATCTCTTCAAAAGGAAATCAAGTGCATGGAAAAATACATCATTATACCTTTATTTTTGGGAGTGCTTGAAATTCAACTCCTCAAAACACAACAATCACAACGCTAACACATCTATCCCATCCTCTTGAGACTTTTGACTGTAAACATGAATTACTTCTAAAAGGTGCATTGTTGTTTTGAACTCCATGCCAACAAACTAATGGAAAAGATTAGTTTTTAGCATGACCCATGAAATTCATTGCTCATATGAAAAAACATATTACACCATTATGATCCTTGCGAAATTCTGGTTAAAATGATATAAACTTGGCCTCATTCTGCCGCCTGCAAATCTGGCCCCTCAAGGAATTTTTAGATTCCTCACAACATAAAAAAATAATATTCTTTGGAATATTCGCATGAAATATTCTACCTTGGTAACTACACCTAGTCAAGGTTCCATTGGGCACATGGTTTTGTTGGTCATGGTTCCATCCTCTCATGAGCTCGACCTGGTTCCACCATCTCATTTCCTGCTCACGGCTTCGTTGTCCATTTGAATGGCATGCAATCGATTTAAATAAAATGAGGCGACAAACTTTACAAAGTCCGCCGACTTGACACCATAGTTAGCATATGAATGCTGGGTCATTAGGCATGTTCAGGGATCACCGGTTTGACTCCGTTCAGGTCCCATTTTATCCAAGATCTTTTCTTCGGTTGATGTTAGCAAAATTGCATGAGAAAACATGCATGTAAACACTTAAAGAAGAAGCAACATAAAGGAGACCATAAAGATAATGCACACAAAAGTTTGATAACAAAGTTTGTCCAGTGTGGATTACATCTTCGGGCCCTGTGTTAATAATGGGGAGGTCGCTTCATTCATCTCTTCAAAAGGAAATCAAGTGCATGGAAAAATACGTCATTATACCTTTATTTTTGGGAGTGACTTGAAATTCAACTCCTCAAAACACAACAATCACAACAATAACACGTCTGTCCCATCCTCTTGAGACTTTTGACTGTAAACATGAATTACTTCTGAAAGGTGCATTGTTGTCTTGAACTCCATGCCAACAAACTAATGGAAAAGATTAGTTTTTAGCATGACCCATGAAATTCATTGCTCATATGCAAAAACGTATTACACCATTACGATCCTTGTGAAATTATGGTTAAAATGAGTATAAACTTGGCCTCATTATGTCACCTGCAAATTTGGCCACTCAAGGAATATTTAGATTCCTCACAACATAAAAAATAATATTCTTTGGAATATTCGCATGAAATATTCTACCTTGGTAACTGCACCTAGTCAAAGTTCCATTGGACACATGGTTCTGTTGGTCATGGTTCCATCCTCTCGTGAGCTCGACCTGGTTCCACCATCTCATTTCCTGCTCATGGCTTCGTTGTCCATTTGAATGGCATGCAGTCGATTTAAATAAAATGAGGTGACAAACTTTACAAAGTCTGCCGACCTGACACCATAGTTAGCATATGAATGTTGGGTCATTAGGCATGTTCAGGGATCACCGATTTGACTTCGTTCGGGTCCCATTTTATATAACGAAAATGACCTATTTTAAATACACCCATGGAATATATTCGAAACTCTGCGCTAATAACAATTTCGTCGAACATAGCACATAACAAACCGCCAAACCAATGGTTGTTTTAAATGAAGCAACAATATTTCATTGCCCATTGCCAAGTTTAGCTGTGTGGATTGGTTGTCGGGTTATGTATTTTCACCAACCATAAACATGTTTTAAACCTTTGACTATTTCTATTCGTTGCTCAAACGACGTCCATCAATTGTGGTGTTTGTTGCTGGAATCCCAACCTCCGACGATTTTGTTAAGTTGGAACTGCTCAATGTCGTTGGAACTCTGTCTTGTAACTGTTGGCTGCCAAATATAAATACCATTGACCGTCAAAGTTTTTAAACTACTAAACATTTATTAAAATTTTCCATCACAACTCGGACTGTTGAGCTTTATGGTTTGGAAACCATTTGTCGTTGGAAAATGTCAAGCCATTTTCATTAAAAACATAGCTAGATTTTGAACATGTATTGTTACCTCTCATAACCACTGATAACAATACATGTTTAAAATCCAGTTGTGTTTTATATATATATACATATAGATATGTGTATATACAAAGTCCCTGGACTGACCACACATAGTTAGATATGACTGTTGGGTCATATATATTATAAGTTATATATATATATAATATATATATATTATATATATATATATTATATATTATATATATATATATACTATATAATATTATATATTATGTATATATGTAAAATTCTACATATAAGTGTATATATACATATAGAGATGTATATATACATATAGATATATATACATATAGATATGTATATATACAAAGTCCGCCGACCTGACACCATAGTTAGCATATGAATGTTGGGTCATTAGGCATGTTTAGGGATTGCCGATTTGACTTCATTCGGGTCCCATTTTATATAACGAAAACGACCTATTTTAAATACACCCATGGAATATATTCGGAACTCTGCCCTAATAACAATTTCGTCGAACATAGCACATAACAAACCGCCAAACCCATGGTTGTTTTAAATGAATCAACAATATTTTATTGCCCATTGCCAAGTTTAGATGTGTGGATTGGTTGTTAGGTTATGTATTTTCACCAACCATAAACACGTTTTAAACCTTTGACTATTTCTATTCGTCGTTCAAACGACCGTCCATCGATTGTGGTGTTTGTTGCTGGAATCCCAACCACCGACGATTTTGTTAAGTTGGAACTACTCAATGTCGTTGGAAATCTGTCGTGTAACTGTTGGCTGCTGAATATAAATACCATTGACCGTCAGAGTTTTAAAACTACTAAACATTTATTAAAATTGTCCATCACAACTCGGACTGTTGAGCTTTATGGTTTGGAAACCATTTGCCGTTGGAAAATGTCAAGCCATTTTCATTAAAAACATAGCTAGATTTTGAACATGTATTGTTACCTCTCATAACCACTGATAACAATACATGTTTAAAATCCAGTTGTGTTTTATATATATATACATATAGATATGTGTATGATCAAGTCCGCTGACTTGACACCATAAGTTAGCATATGACTGTTGGGTCATATAATAATATATATATATATATGTATATATATATATTATATATTATATATACTATATATATATAATATATATATATATAATATATATATATTATATAATTATTATATATATGTAGATATACATATAGAGATGTATATATACATATAGAGATGTATATATACATATAGATATATATACATATAGATATGTATATATACAAAGTCCGCCGACCTGACACCATAGTTAGCATATGAATGTTGGGTCATTAGGCATGTTTAGGGATTGCCGATTTGACTTCATTCGGGTCCCATTTTATATAACGAAAACGACCTATTTTAAATACACCCATGGAATATATTCGGAACTCTGCCCTAATAACAATTTCGTCGAACATAGCACATAACAAACCGCCAAACCCATGGTTGTTTTAAATGAATCAACAATATTTTATTGCCCATTGCCAAGTTTAGATGTGTGGATTGGTTGTTAGGTTATGTATTTTCACCAACCATAAACACGTTTTAAACCTTTGACTATTTCTATTCGTCGTTCAAACGACCGTCCATCGATTGTGGTGTTTGTTGCTGGAATCCCAACCACCGACGATTTTGTTAAGTTGGAACTACTCAATGTCGTTGGAAATCTGTCGTGTAACTGTTGGCTGCTGAATATAAATACCATTGACCGTCAGAGTTTTAAAACTACTAAACATTTATTAAAATTGTCCATCACAACTCGGACTGTTGAGCTTTATGGTTTGGAAACCATTTGCCGTTGGAAAATGTCAAGCCATTTTCATTAAAAACATAGCTAGATTTTGAACATGTATTGTTACCTCTCATAACCACTGATAACAATACATGTTTAAAATCCAGTTGTGTTTTATATATATATACATATAGATATGTGTATATACAAAGTCCGCTGACCTGACACCATAGTTAGCATATGACTGTGGTCATAGATATATATATATATATATAATATATATATATATATTATATATATATATATATATATATATATATATATATATATATATATACATCATAGAGATGTATATATATACATATAGATATATATACATATAGATATGCATATATACAAAGTCCGCCGACCTGACACCATAGTTAGCATATGAATGTTGGGTCATTAGGCATGTTTAGGGATTGCCGATTTGACTTCATTCGAGTCCCATTTTATATAACGAAAACGACCTATTTTAAATACACCCATGGAATATATTCGGAACTCTGCCCTAATAACAATTTCGTCGAACATAACACATAACAAACCACCAAACCACCAAACCCATGGTTGTTTTAAATGAAACAACAATATTTTATTGCCCATTGCCAAGTTTAGCTGTGTGGATTGGTTGTCGGGTTATGTATTTTCACCAACCATAAACATGTTTTAAACCTTTGACTATTTCTATTCGTCGTTCAAACGACCGTCCATCGATTGTGGTGTTTGTTGCTGGAATCCCAACTACTGACGATTTTGTTAAGTTGGAACTGCTCAATGTCGTTGGAATTCTATCGTGTAACTATTGGCTGCCGAATATAAGTACCATTGACCGTCAAAGTTTTAAAACTACTAAACATTTATTAAAATTGTCCATCACAACTCGCACTGTTGAGCTTTATGGTTTGGAAACCATTTGTTGTTGGAAAATGTCAAGCCATTTTCATTAAAAACATAGCGAGATTTTGAACATGTATTGTTACCTCTCATAACCACTGATAACAATACATGTTTAAACATGTATTGTTATCAGTGGTTATGAGAGGTAACAATACATGTTCAAAATCTCGCTATGTTTTTAATGAAAATGGCTTGACATTTTCCAACAACAAATGGTTTCCAAACCATAAAGCTCAACAATCCTTATGCTCTCTTAACAGTTGTAGTACTGCAACCAAATGCTCTTTATATTCCTCCTTGGTCTTTGAATATAACAGAATGCCATAAAAAAAGCCACTACAAACTTATGCAAGTAAGGGCACAACATATTGTTCATAAGGAACATAAAAGTTGCAAGGGCATTAGTAAGCCCAAAGGGCACACTAAATTCGGCAGAATCACAAAAACTGGCAATATCTAATAAATTTGGCAGCAAAATGATGACCCAATCATATGGGACCACGTGTCCCAATCATATGGTGCCACATGGCACTCACTGAATGGCCAAGTTGGCCCTGGGTTGAACAATATTGGCAACGGATATATATATCAGCCAACAATTAATTTCGACGGATCATCATTCAATTTTATTGGTGAACATGCCAACATTATATATATGTATATACATATGTGTATACACACACACACACACATATATAAATCTATATATATGTATGCATACATACAGATATATGTATAAGTGTGTACACCCACACACACACACACATATATATATAATCTATGATGTTGTATATATATATATATATATATATATCATGATGTTGTATATATATATATAATTATAATATATATATATAATATATAATATTGCCAGTTTTGGTGATTCTGCCGAATTTAGTGTGCCCTTTGGGCTTACTAATGCCCCAACAAATTTTATGTTCTTTATGAACAATGTGTTGTGCCCTTACTTGCATAAGTTTGTAGTGGTTTTTTTATGGCATTATGCTATATTCAAAGGCCAAGGAGGAATATAAAGAGCATTTGGTTGCAGTACTACAACTGTTAAGAGAGCATAAGCTTTATGAAAAACTTAGTAAATGTGACTTTCTCCAATCATAGATCGATTACTTGGGACACATTGTCTCAAAAGAGGGGGTAGTAGTTGATCTAGAGAAGATTAAGGCCATCAAGTAAAGGACAACACCTATGAACGTGACCAAAATTAAGTCATTTATTGGGTTGGCAGGGTATTATAAAAGGTTCATCAAGAAGTTCTCCAAAATTGGCCACCCAATTACTACATTACAAAAGAAAGAGAAGAAGTTTGAATGGATGGTTGATTGTGTAACAAGCTTCGATCATTTGAAGTAGTTGTTAACTAATGTGCTAGTGCTAAGAGTAACAAATCCTAAGAAGGATTTTATCATATGTACAAATTCTTGTAAAGAGGGACTGGGTGGAGTCTTGATGCAGGAAGGTTAAGTGGTCTGTTATGAATCTTGTGGGTTAATGGACACGAGCAAAACTATGTAACTCTTGGAATTGACTGCCATCATCCATGCATTCAAAATATGGAGACACTACCTTCTTAATAGAATATTTACTCTAATGACTAACTATGGAGGGTTGAAATATTTGTTCAATCAACTTAAATTAAATGCAAGGCAAGCTAGATGGTTGGTCACACTCAACAAGTTTGGTTTTGATATTAGATACATTAAAGGCAAAGAGAACACACGGGTTGTTCCGCTCAACGGGAGAGTGGAAATAAGCCATATAGCTGCGATAAGTTTCTATGGAACTTACTTTGAAGAAAGGATTAAAAATGTAGGGTAATAAGATGAAAAAAATCAATAGTTAAAGGAAAAAATTCAACAAGAGTTTGTGGGTGAACAGGACAAGGAATATTGCCTCTCAGAAAATGAGTTGATTAACTTCAGGAATAGAAATTCTCACTGTAGATTAAACTGATTATGCAATGTACTAAAGCAAAATACTTAATCTGCTTCTACAATCAAACTTGCAGAAGCTTAATCGATATTGAGCAAGATCAAACAGAACACATATAATTGGATATTCTCTCATAAATAACTCATGCATGTCAGTTTAGACGAAGATCTAGTTGAGATTAAAGGCAGGGACAATGTACTATCAGTTGCTAGAATATTCCCATGTGAATATCTCTTGCATGCAGAAGGAATTCATTCCTTGAGGATTGCGCAGTTTCTACAGAGGTCAAAGCAGTGTGTGAGGTGAGAATCACACAGGTTACAACTAGAGGACCCAAGAGAAACTGCGCAAGGAAATAGGAGGCTTGGAGGATTGAAAGAAGGCATGTGTGTTGTCTATTCTGTCTGTGAGTAGCAGTGAGGGATTGTACTAAGAGCTAGATAGCTTGAGAGCTAAAGCTTTGTGTAATCCTGAGATATTTCCACTTGTATGATAATACAGATAGTGGGGTTTTTAGCTGAGGATTTCCTTAGAGTATTCTTTTGTGTTTCATGTGTGATTGAATCTTCTTCTCTATTATATGTGTTGTTGAAAATAGCAACAAGAAATGCTAAAAATAGAAATGCTATAAATAGCATTGCTATAGATAGCATTTCAGGATATATTCCAATTTTAATTTGTCCTTGAATTAAAATTCGAATTTAGTCTCACCAGGCTGTTTGAAAAATAATTAATTAATTCATCTTGAGTTAATTAATTGGTAAAATTCAAACATGAAGTCTTTGTGAAGACATGCAACAGTTATCCCTTTGAATGAGGAAGTTATCCCTTAATTAAGGAGATAAGGATGAGTTGTATTTGAGTTGTAATTAGTTAGCTCAGTTAATTGAGTTAAGTCTAGTTAAATTAGTTCCAAACAGTTTGTGGAACTAATTGTGAGTTCAGTTAGTTAATGCATGCAATTAACGTTCTCTAGATAATTGAATATTCTCTCATAAATAACTCATGCATGTCAGTTCAGATAAAGACAAAGACCCAGTTGAGATTAAAGGCAGGGACAGTGTACTATTAGTTGCTAGAATATTCCCATGTGAATATCTCTTGCATTCAGAAGGAATTCATTCCTTGAGGATTGCGCAGTTTCTACAGAGGTCAGAGCAGTGTATGAGGTGAGAATCACACAGGCTACAGTTGGAGGACCCAATAGAAACTGCGCAAGGAAATAAGAGGCTTGTAGGATTGAAGGAAGGCATGTGTGTTGTCCATTCTGTCTATGAGCAACAGTGAGGGATTGTACTGAGAGTTGGATAGCTTGAGAGCTAAATCTTTGTGTAATCTTGAGATATTTCCACTTGTATGATAATACAGATAACAAGGTTTTTAGCTGAGGCTTTCCCCAAAGTATTCTTCTGTGTTTCATGTGTGATTGAATCTTCTTCTCTGTTATATGTGTTATGTTTGATCTTGCTCAAAATCGATTAAGCTTCCGCAAGTTTGATTGTAGAAGTAGATTAAGTATTTTGCTTTAGTACATTGCATAATCAGTTTAATCTACAGTGAGAATGTCTACATGGTATCAGAGCAAAGGTGATCAAAGCGGAGAACAGTATACAAAGAAGGGAGAAGTTCGAAGTTTGAAGTTCTTGATTGTAGGTACAAAATCGATTTCTTATCACATTTCAAAGTTCACTAATGGCGTTCAATGGCTTGAGACTCGAGTATGCCTTGGATGGCAGCTAGAATTACATAGCATGGAAGGATCGCATGGAAGTGGTATTAGAGGACAATGGTTTGAAGGACTTCATTGATCAAGAAGTCCCCAAGCCAGCAACAGCTAATGCCCAAGAATTGGCGGACTGGAAAAAATGTGTGGCGAGAGCAAGGAGGATTCTTCTGGAGGGAGTTCGAGACCATATTGTCTCGAGTCTCCATGGGAAGGAGACTCCATTTTCAATGTGGAATATATTGAAGGATCTATATCAGAACAACAACGACCAGAGGAAGCTAGCACTAAAGGAGGGCAACACGATCTCTACATATCTGAACAAGCTCACCGCCTGTAGAGATGAGCTTGGAAGTGTAGGAATCATGATAGCTGATGATGATATGGTGAGTCTTGCTTTCCTTGGTCTTCCTAAGAGTTGGCATAGCTACCAGGACTCAGTGAATGGAAGAGAGAAACTGCCAAATTGGGAATGACTGTGGTCGGATCTCATGTAAGAGGAGATCAGGAGAAGCACCAGAGATGGTTCTTCATCTAAGCATGATGATGAAGAAAATCTAGCCTTAGCAAGTAAGGCGAGGAAAGGGAAAGGGAAGGCTTCCCATTCCAAATCGAGTTCTTCCCATGGTGGGAAGAAGAATGACAAATCTAAAGTGCGATGCTTTAATTGTCATGAGGTGGGCCATTATCCAACTAATTGTCCATTGAATAAATCCAAGAAGGGATCCTCAAAAGGATCAGATGGTGAGGCACTGGCCTCACAGTTCGAATTGGATTTTTACCCTCATCGCATGCATGGTTTCATTAATGGTGGGTTGTGTTTGGTACCTAGACAGTGGAGCCTCATTCCACATGACCGACGATAAGAGTTTATTCAGTACCTTGGAGGAGAAAGACCTCCAGATGCGCATAGAGATGGGCGATGATGGAAAGCACCGTGTTTCAGGTGAAGGTACGATTGTGTTTCAAAGGGAGCATGGAGCTCCACTCACCCTGATAGATGTAAAGTATATGCTTGGACTAAAGAAAAACTTGGTATCGGTTGCAATGTTGGAAGACAAAGGTTATGATGTAGTCTTCAGTAAAGGAAAGGCATTCCTGAGACACATAGCCAGGGGTCAGACCAAGAGGTTTGGGATTCGAGTGAAGAATCTCTACAAGCTGGAGGTGGATGACTGTGTTGCATTGAGTTCCAAAGCAGAATTGGTGCAAAGCCAAGATATTGGCGAGTTATGGCATATAAGGTTGGGCCACTTGCATCATGGGGCCTTGAAGATAATGCAGTAGATTTCTACCAGACTTCCCAAAGGTAAACTTGAGCAAGTGGACACATGCAAAGGTTGTACCTTGGGTAAGTATGCAAAATCTTCCTTTCATGATCGAGACAGTCGAGTTGAAGCAATATTGGAGCGAGTTCATACAGATGTGTGGACCATTCTCGACAGCCTCCACCACTAAATAAAGGTACTATGTTATTTTCATTGATGATTTTTCTCGTAGATGCTGGATTTATTTCATGCAGAAGAAGGATTAAACGTTCTCAAGGTTTTGTGAGTTCAAAGCCTTGGTTGAGAAAGAATCAGGAAAGAAGATCAGGGCCTTGTAAAGTGACAATGGTGGAGAGTATGTCTCTAAAGAGTTTAAGGACTTCTGTGCAGTAGGAGGAATTAAATGGGAGTTGATGGCACCTCATAACCCATAGCAGAATGGGGTGGCCGAGAGGAAGAACAAAATGATTGTGGGGGCAGCTCGGGCAATGCTGCATGACCAAGGCCTACCACTTCATTTGTGGGCTGAGGCATGCAACATAGCGGTTTACTTGCATAATAGAAGCCCGAATCGCGTACTTGGGATGAAGACACCAGAGGAAGCTTTCTCCAGGAAGAGACCAGATGTGAGTCACTTTAGGATCTTTGGCTCATCGGATTATTGCCATGTGACCAAGGATGCCCGGAAGAAGCTAGAGCTGACAACAGAGTTGGGGATACTTGTGGGGTACCATGATACTCCCCACAACTATCAGGTGTATTTGCCTACCAGTCAGAGAGCAAAGTTTTGTAGATCTCTTAAGTTCGATGAGTTGAAGGCCATGCGAGTTTTCCTTGAGAGGGAGCTCAAGATGTAGGCAGAGGAGGAATTTTTGATTCCTAAGGAGGAGGAGCCTCATACTGATGCAGAGTAGCTGCATGTAGAGGTTTCAGGAGTGGAGACATCCACTCATGCAAAGCCTTGTAGAAATGGACAGAAGTGCACAAGAGAAGCTGACATATTGTTGTCAGATGCAAGAGAGAATGTGGGAGAACCATCTTCTCAGCGTAGATAGAGGAGGTCACTTGAGTGGTACACTATTTACATGGCCCTTGTTGGGGAATGTGTAGAGACCGAACCATCTTCCTTTGAGGAAGCACTGCAGCAGCCGGTTTGGGTTGATGTTATGGTGGAGGAGTATGACTCCATAGTTTGAAACAATGTTTGAGATGTGGTTCCAAGACCAGAGAACAAGTCAGTTGTGAGTTCCCATTGGCTTTACAAAGTAAATCATGCTGCTGATGGTAGTGTGGAGAAACATAAGGCAAGGTTTGTTGCCCGTGGTTTCTCACAGGTCGAGGGGATCGACTATGATGAGACTTTTGCTCCTATACCAAGGTACTCATCTATCAGATCGATGTTGGCACTATTAGCACAGATGGGTTGGAAGATCCATCAGATGGATGTGAAGACTGCATTCCTCAATGGCGAGATTGAGGAAGAGGTGTACATAGAGTATTCGGAAGGATTTGATACCTTCAATCGTGAGTCGCATGTGTGTCAACTCAAGAGAGCTTTGTACAGGCTGAAGCAAGCACCTCATGCTTGGTACACCAGGATCGACAACTACTTCACCAGGCTGGGCTTCACAAAGAGTGAAGCAGATGCGAACTTGTACCACATCATGGTGGAAGGTAAGCAGTTGATCATTGTTCTTTGTGTTGATGATCTGATATTGACAGGTGATGATCAGTTGATCATGTCTTGCAAGGAGGACCTTGAAGGAGAGTTCGAGATGAAAGACATGGATCTCATGCACTAATTTCTAGGCATGGAAGTGTGCCAGAAGGATGGGGAAGTGTTTGTGTCTCATAGCAAGTATGCCAATGAGATACTCAGGAGATTCCACATGGAGAAGTGCAAGCCCATGCAAACTCCTCTAGCAGGTGACTAGAGGAAGGAGGATGCTACTTCAGGTGAGGTAGTAGAAGCTACTGTGTATTGGCAGCTTGTAGGTTCATTAATGTATTTAGTGAACACACGACCAAATTTGTGCTTTGCGGTGAACCAACTGAGTCAAGATATATGGTTCAGCCTACCAAGCTTTGGAAGGAAACGAAGCATGTTTTGAGATACCTCAGAGGCACATATCATTATGGATTATGGTACAGACGGTCAGAGGGAGTGAAGCTATATGGCTTCACAGATGCAGATTGGGTAGGGAGTCCATTAGATCGGAAGAGCACATCAGGAGGAATTTTAAAGCAAGCTAAGAAGGATAATAAATTATCACCAAAGTATTATGGTCCGTACAAGGTGTTGCAAAAGATTGGTACTATGACAGAAACAAGAACTCGACAGCTATGAAATCGATCAATTTCGGAGTATCTTATCAAGTGGAAGAACTTATCCTCTAAAGATTCCACATGGGAGGATGAGAATTTTATACAGAAGTATCCATAACTACTCAAGCGTTTCAGACAACACTTTTTTGAAGGAGAGGGGCATGTTGGGTCCCTATAATACTAGTGATTACCCCATTACTATGGTAGTTATACTCCTTATTAATATTGTTGTTCCCCTATTGTCCCCATATTGTTATTACTGTGCCCCATAGAATCCCTCTATTATTATTTTTGTGGCTTTATATTATTATTGTTAGGTCGGCTGGGTTATATTGTGACTCCTTAGACTCCTATATATAGAAAGGAGGTTTTGTCATTTGAATCATCCAAGAATTGTTCATTTATGTAATGTAAAGGAGGTTGCACCCTCAAAGAGGCTGAATTCTAAGGCGTTGATCTATCTTTTCTACCTTTCTTGAAGTTGGTTTCATAACATTTGGTATCGGAGTTTTGGATTCTAGGGTTTCGCTGCTCCAAACAGGTCATCGTGGCATTTTCGCTATAATTTTTTTATTTTTTTTATTTTTTATTTTTTATTTTTTTTGTGACGTTTCAGAAGTTGAAAAAAAAACCCATTAGAGAAGACATCACACTAAATGTCTGGTCCAAATTTCAGAGTCTCACAAAAGTTAACAGAAGCTAAGATAAATGGCGTGGAAGCTAAGATGAATGGCATGGAAGCTAAGACGGACAATTTGAAGATAGATTTGAACACAAATTTGAAGACAGACATGGCATATTTGAAGAAAGATTTGACAAATTTTCGACAAGAAATACTTACTAATGGTGAAAAGGTAGTAAAGGAAACTCATGATGCGAACAAAAGAAATGTTAATCATGATTCATAGACTCTAATGTTGGATCGAAGACCCACCATATTCCAAAAATCGATATGAGGAAGTTTGATGGCAAGGATCCCGCAACATGGATATTACAGATGGAGCAATTTTTCGATCTCAATAATGGAAAAACACACATATTGCAACTTTATATTTGGAACCAAATCAATTTGTATGGTATCAATGGCTTTGCTCTCATAAACAAATT
>APFE030931413.1:50522-77758 GCA_000404065.3 Pinus taeda | reverse complement strand
ACAAAGAGTGTTTTAACAATGCACCCAATCGAACAGTGAGTTCACATGAAGGAGTGCCTTAACAAAGCACCCAATCACCGTGAAAATGAATAAGTAATTTCACATTAAGGAGTGCTTTAACAAAGCATCCAATCATCATCTATCCAAGAAATTGAACATGATGAACTTTTTCTTTGTAAGCTTTGTGGGACTACATCTTCATTATGTCAAAATATCACCATGATCGAGGTGAGGAATTGAACTAGTGACTTCAGACCAAGGAGTGCCTTAACAGAACACCTAATCATGGTCTATCCAAGACCTAGTGGACTTTTTTGAAAATATTTAAATATATTTGTTTATTCTATATTTAGTGATATTACCTTTGAATGTTGATTATATATTTTATAGTTTTTTCTGGTAAATATTCAATCAACATTTAAAAATAGAGAAATAGCAATAAATAAATAAGGAAATTAACACAAAAGGTTCAAAGAAGAACAAAATTCTGATTGGGCTAGATACTTCGAAGCCTTCTTTTATGGAGCAAAAGATCATGTTAGGGCTCTAACAACTATATTTTACCCACACAACCATCACTCTTTCCTTTTTAGGTAAGGTTGATGTCTAGGACTAATAATAAGGAAGATTTAATTGGGTTTTGGCTCATCCATGACATTGCAATGTCTAGGTGAAGTGCTTACAAATGTTTAGGGATGCTCGAGTGGTTATTGATTGGTTCTTGAGGATTGCTTACAAATGTTTAGGGATGCTCCAGTGGTTATTGATTTGCTCTTGAGGATTGGTACATTAAATAACTTGACTCTAAATCCTTGGCAACAAAGTGACTCTAAATCCTTGGCAACAAAGAATTTACCAATTACAAGAATTTTTTGAGGAGTTGGAGGTATGATATATCATTCGTTACGAAGGATTAGTAAATTACATGGCTTGGCCTTATGTCCTTAGCAACAAAGATTCACCTATTTAAGAATTATCAATTACAAGAATTTTTTGAGGAATTGGAGGTATGACATATCATTGGTTACTTAGGATTAGTAAATTACACCGCTTGGCCTTAAGTCCTTAGCATCAAAGAATTCACCTATTTAAGAATTTTTTGAACAGCTCAAGGTATCACATATGTACGGGGAGCACAATGTTGATGCTAGAACATTTAGTGATTACAAAAAAAAGTATTGTTGACATCCTTAAATGAATGTGAACAACATTTTTTGAAATTGAAGCATTTTTTAAACTAAAACTATTTTGAAACTGAAGACCAATACAACTTATAATGTTTCACTTTGAAATATAGATATTTATTTTTCAATAACATTAAGAAAGATATTTTTTCAAACATTTGGTTGGACCATAATTTAAGGTCTTATTGCAGCCTTTCCATAATATAATGCCATGTAGATAATTGCTTCACATATTTTATGCATCATTTATGGATATCTTTGAAAAATGCATGCATAATTTTGAGATATATGTTTAGTAGTTTGCATAAAAAATGGATAGAAATAAGATGTAAATATATATATTTACCAAGAGTTATTTCCCACACATATTTATGTTTTGGGCACTGATGTAGGAGTTGCGCACAAAAATCTCATTTTCTAGTTCTGCATAAGCCAGACTTGAGGATTCGATCTATTGACCACTATTAGTTTAACATTGATGAATGTAGATTATAATTTTTTATGCAATTCTTCATACAACATAATTTTTTACTTGAGTGACACCATTCCGGTGCTAAACATCACTTGTTTACATTATTGTGTTTGGAGGCACTCTATAATCTATTAAAGAGATGTAGTAATAGTATGTAAAATGAAATATTAAATCAAATAATAAAATAACAATATCATCATTTGAATTTAAAAAGAAAAGATTAAAATTAAATTATAATAAAAATAATAAATTGAAGAGATTCAATTCAATTTATTATACTATGTTTGTTTTTATTCATAAAATTACAAACAATTTTTATTTAAAAAAAAAAAAATTATAACACAAAATATATCTAATATCAATAATATTATTAAAAACTAGTATACATTTATATTAACTCCGAATCTATTAATCATTTTAAAGAATCAAATATCTATAAGTACAAACTTTTTTTCCAAGTTTCACACTAGACAACTATATTTTGAAAGATAGAATCCCCTTAAATACTAGGTAAATATGAAATTAAGATAAATATTTATTATAGGCATATTATATTGATGATGACAATTTGTATTAATATGTAAAGTATAAAAATACTTTTATATATTACTCTTAAATGTTGTATTTTTAATATTTAAATATTATTTTATTTTTAAATATTTAAAATAAAATTTTACCGCTGCAAATTTAACGATAATTTATTATTTAAAAAGAATCAACGATACTTTTGAAAAAATACATAAATCATTTAATTTAAAAAAAAAAATCTAACAAAATATATATTATTAAAATTAATCAAATAATACTCCAAAAATAACCAAAATATAAAAAATTTAAACCATACCAACCAAATATAAAAATATATATGAAAATAACTGAAAATAACCTTTTTGATTAAATGCAAACTGTACAGCCTCACATGGAAAGATATATTCAAACAATGTTAATACGTTTCTAATTTTTTTTTAAAGTACTCATCAAAAAGCAGAATAATGATTGTAATTTAAAGTTATGAGAATATTTTTTATTTCTTTTAAAACTAATTTCTTAAAGATATATTCAAACAATGTCAATAGGTTTTTTCAAGTATCCATCAAAAAGCAGAATATTGATTCTAATTTAAAGTTAGAGAATAATGTGTAACAAATAAAAGTGGCCTTTCCTGAGTAAACAAATAAAAAAAAGACTCCATTGCAATCTGAAAAATAAAGCAATGTCGGGTCCCCACTAAGAAAATCTTCACTGCAAGCTTTGTCTGCATAACGTGGAGAGGAAACCAATGACCCGTCATTGTTTCTTTCTTATATTACTCATAATAATAATGGCATCCTACTTTTGTAACAAGCGAGGGTATTGATGATGACACTGGTATGATTCTGAAAAGATCTTTGAGTTGCTACCTTGAATGTTTGTTGGTTGGTATTTTTCTTTTTTTTACTTGTAATGGTTAGGTTGGGTTTACTTACAAACCAATATATGCTGATCTTAATGATAGACTTAGAAATATTTACTCTATTTATATATATATAATATATATAATTTATTTAATATATATTAAAGAGTTAAAAAAATAAAAAAATGAGTTTATATGAAAT
Organism: Pinus taeda; assembly: GCA_000404065.3. Classification (NCBI taxonomy): domain Eukaryota; kingdom Viridiplantae; phylum Streptophyta; class Pinopsida; order Pinales; family Pinaceae; genus Pinus; species Pinus taeda. The sequence continues at coordinate 74,507 of APFE030931413.1, read as the reverse complement.
TTTAATTACTTTATATAATAATATAAAATTTTATTTTTAGCATGAAATATTTTATTTATGAATTTAATTTGAATTTTTTATTATAAATGGTAATGCTATATTAAATTCATATAAGAATAAATGAATTATAATTTATAGACATTAGATGTATGAAGTAATATATAATTTTCTATTTTTAATTTTTTGGACATTAAAATATTTCATTATGGTTAATATTAGATTTTTGTGTTGTTTTTCTCTCTATGAGGGTGATTTTGTGCGGGCTACCTAGATGAAATCACAAGGAGTTATGAAGGATGCATACTTGAGCATGCAAGATCTTAAGTTTGTCATGGGTCTAGGTCTTGGGAGAGGGAAAGTATTGTACAAAGCTTGGGAGACGTGGAGCTCTGAGAGGAAATACCCTGCAACCCTTAGTGTGGAGATTCCGCCTATGTTTCGAAGGTTTTTTGAGTGCATGGATATAAAATGTGGTATGCTATGCGATGGGATTTGAATTGGTAGTTAGGATTGGGAGCATTGGAACCTCTTCGCATCCCCAACCTAAGACAAATTTTGGGGAGGATGCTCTATAGGAAATAGTATTTTCGCTGTGAGGTGGGAGGTAGCAAGCCAGTTAGTGGGATAAACTCGCAGGCATTTAAATAAATTCACTATGTTGGACTCTCAGTGCTATATTTATAACTCTATGCTCGAGTGGGTTATTATTTACGAGGCTCTGGTCTTTACTCAGTATTCTTATCCTCACACACACTGTGAATTAGGAGACTTGTCTTAGCTCAGGTGGGAATTTTGATGGTTAGGTTTTTGTTTGTTTGTTGGTGGCCACATTTTTGGTTGGGCTATCAATTCCTTTTTTTTGAGACTTGCAGTCTGCAACACGATAAATCTTAGGTTGTGTTTTTTCTGTGTGGTTTTATTGTATATCTCCTCGGTTGCTCTTTCTACTCCCCTAGGATGCTTAATTATGAGTCTAGAATCTCTGACCTATTTGTTATGATGTAAAGGAAACATATGAGGAGTGGTCAGTGGGGGAAGGATGTGGTCCTCATGGACATAATAGAGCTCAACAACAAGTTGACGAGTTTGCTGCAACTTTCCAAACTATTGTACCCCTAGAACTCATGAAGAAATATGCCATATGGAAACCTGGCTTGTGAGAGAGAAGTTGGTTTTTTCTATCTCAAAGATTTTTGATGCTCTAGAACAGTGGGTCCTTGACCCTAGTAACATAAAGAGTAGAGAAACAATATTTCAATGTCCTCTCTTTCTATTGGAAAATGAAAACCTTGTTGGATAAGGCATTGATTGAGAAACAAATGAAGAATTACAATATATCTACAAGATTGGAGGAGGTTATAAGGGTGTAGTGCAATGAGTAGTTTAGTTTAGAACAGGTGGACACAAGACTGGATCATATTAAGTGTCACATAGCATACATTGCTCCTACTACAACGCCGCCAAGCTAGGTTCTAGTGCCAAGGAGCCAACTCGAGTCACCTCTTCATATTTTTGAAGTTTATCATGTTAGTTTTTTGAATGAATTTTTCAGACGTGCTTGTTGTTAGTAGTATGTTGCTTCTTTTTCTAAAGATGTTTAAAATTTTGGAACACCTATTCTATAGCGAGGCCACCAAAAATATTGGTTTCTCATTGGGAAGTTTGAGGCCACCCCTATAGTTATGGTTTATGATGATGATATGAATGTTGTAGCTGTTTCGAAGTTTATATGAGGTAATACAAATCAATTCAGGAAAAATAATAATAATAATAGATTTGTTTTCTTAATTTTTTTTGAATGTATACATATCTATGAATATATGAAATTTATATTGAAATAAACTAATTAAAATGGATATTCAAATAGTTTATTAAGTTTTGTAGTAAAATATTTTTAAAAAATTAAGAATTATATATGAGGTGAAAAGCAAGTGAAAATATAAGATATTTTTATGTTTAATTACTTTTTTTCTTTTTAAAGTGTATGAAATTATGTTGCTTATAGAAATGGGGACATTTATTTGTGTGTGATAGTGAATGTGAAATTATAATATCAACAACTAACTAACATGTATATTCATTTCTATTTTTTATTATAGCAAAAATTGTTTTCTTTTTTATTTAGATGAACACTAAAACAATTAGACATGTCCCTCAATTTGTTATGAAAAATAATATGTTCATCTAAATGATACTTTTATAAATATTATATTAGACATCTCCCAAAAAAATTAATGAAAAATTATTTTTTCCTATAAATGATAGCTTTATAAAGATTATATTACTTTGTTATATCTCAATCTTTGATATTAAATAGAAAAATGATTTATATAGCACATAATATTGACATAAAAATTACACAAACTCCCATTCTCAATCCCTCTATATCATATTTGAATTCCAACATTCGAACTTTACATTAACGAAAGGTTAACATGAACATGGTATCGTAATTCTTTACGATGTGTTCTTCATGTCTCTATGCCTGACCATCTGAAAGCACAAGCAACCTTTTATATGGAAGCACTAGGTATCAATTTAGTAGTTGGAAAAATTGAATATTGTAGATGTAAACAAATTTCAAACTTAAAAACTAGCCCTCTATTTTATCTTTCACATTATTCAAGTCTTTCAGTTTCTGCAGCTTTGCATGGATATTTCGTTCCTTCTATTATGATCCCTGTGCATTAAAATATAGGGTTGGCAAGCAAGTTAGAATCCTGTTATTTTTCATTTTCTTGATCATCCAAAACTTTATTGCAATGTGATTTTCATATGTGATAAGTCATATGAATAAAAACAACATTATCATTTATTTTTTTCATATTTATGTTTTTTTTTTTTTTTATTCCCATCCCCACAACTTATGCCTTTTATTTTGATCCCATTCTCCATATTTGGTGTGATGTTCATTTCTTGACAGTGTAAAATTTTTGCATTTCTAGAACGCTGCACTTATCCAATTAAAAGTGATGACTTTCCATGGTGTTATTTATTGTGACCATCTTTTTTATTTCTCAAATTAAATATTATGGATTATAGTAACGTTTATTTTTATTATATACATCATATGAATTGGTGCATAGTTTTCAGACAATTTTTTAGACCAATCACAGTTAATTTGTTAATTAAACCTCATTTGATCCTCCACTCAATTAAATGCATACTTTCATGATGATTGATCATTATAACAATATTAATGCACTTACTAAACACCATTTATATGGCAACACTTGTCAATTCTTCTATTCAAAATTAGATAGATGTCAAGTCAACCTCTCCATTATTCTTTTTCTAAAATAATTATAACTAAAACACAAGAAGTTACCTAAAATAGCCTTGAGGAGGAATGGATTCATCTTTGCTAAACCCATAGATCACTCTTCATTATTATATACAAGGGCATCAACTCTTACACCTCTATGTATTGTTACAAATTACAACTTTAAAAATCGACTACGACTAATCAATATATCAAAATTTTTACCTATTAGGATTTTTCATTACGATTTACAACTTTATGTAATTAGATTTGTCATTTTGTTTTTTTTTCGAAGATTGATATGTATTGTGATAATTTACATGTTTCTTTTGGATGGTCTAGATAATGTCAAAATGGTGCATCAAGATTCTCCGATGGGCGTGAGGAGCCAGGCACACAAGGTAACGTGTGGAAAATTATGAAATCCACCTAGTTGAAGGTACACGGACCAAACTACTCGTCCTCTCACAACTACTTGTGTACGGGAGGCTTTATGGCAGTCTGTGTGAAACCTACATCAACCTCTAATCGAGTGGGAGGAGCTGAACGGCGAAGGTTTATGGAGGGTGGTGTGTGTTTCTAGGTATGGTATCGTTTCGGTGAATGCGATTGGAATTATATGGGTGGGAGGTGGAAGAGGTGAGGACTTATTATTGTGGAAAGTGGTGACTTCAGTGCCGACGTCCCCTCCCTATCTTCTAGGTCTGTAAATTGGTCAATTTTTTCTCTGATTTGTTGAATTTGGTGTCTTGGTGCGAGAGAGGAGTGGAACCTCTGGTGGTGCAAGCCAGCCAGTGGTCCTACTGCAAGCCAGTAGGTTCCCATCTATGTCTATATGAAAAAAATATCACCCTCCTTTGTCGCTCTTCCTTGGGGTTTTGTATGTTTTAGTGGTTTCTGCATCAAGGGTGGACAGGCTTTCGAGAGGTTGGACCAGTGAGCTACCAGCAAAGGGTTGAGGGTGACGAAGTGTGGGCTCAACTCCAATTTTCTGGTTGGAAATTATTGTTATGGTTATTGGTAGCCCAGCTGGAGTGGGTGGGGCGAACCTCGATGGTTGAAGTTATAATTTGTATACCATTTCATTGGTCTACTCTATCAGAGTCGATACTCTTCCTCGTTGAAGCCTAAGTAAGTTAGATAGGGAGGCCAAAAGTCTCCAATGCAGGTGACAGTGGTCGAAGGGGCAAAAATTGGAATTGGGTAGGGTGGAAGGAGTGTTGGCTAGTCAGATCAGGCTGTGTCTGGAGTCCACGATGGTTGTGGTCATGGTGGCTCGATGACTGGTCATGGGGATCGCATTTTGTAGCCTAACTAGTGGGATGGAGTGGTGCGATGTGGAGTTTTGAGTAGACGAGGGAGGAAAGGCATGCGGTATGTGGATAAACTAACAACCATCAGTGTTATTTGGAAAATTGTGGGGACTTGATCCAGTCGGTTCTTGATTGCTTGGAAACCTTTGAGCTGATACGCCAAGAAGAACATGCTAAGCTCATAATCACATTGAACAAGATGCACTCCTTCCACTGCCATGTCCGAGAGTGAGTCATGGTGGTTTTTTGTGGCCAAAATATGTTATCTAAGAAAGTGGAGAAGCTGGAGTCTTGGATGGCCCACTTCAAGGAGCATGTCCAATGTTATTTATGCCCTCCACCTCCTCTTGGAACAACCTTGGATAAACCAACTTCAATCACTTCACTTGAATAGCATGGTTACAGGTGTTCTACTTGTTTTATGTGTTTTCCTGTGCTTTTGGCCTCCTAAGTTGTGTCTATATCTTTGGTTGTCATTCTGTTTCTTTGTCATATGTTGATTTTGGTAGTCAAAAAACTTTGTCGAAGTGAGACTACCTACATTTTGTTGTTGATGTACTTCTTTTTTGATGAATGAATAGAACATTGATTTACAAAAAAAAATGGTGCATCAAGATAGTTGTGGTGACATTGGTTACTTTATATCCTAAGTTAACTAGTATTTATAATGGGATGATATGGAATGCATTTATTTAATTGACTAGGTTAGTGACATGATCAACCTTAATTTAATTGAACGGGTTAGTGACATGATCCACCTTAACTTAGTGAACATTCTATAACTAGACTCTTTGGGGCCATGAGAAAAAGGTTAGAGGGTTGATTATTGGTAGTAAGGATGAAAGATTGTTTCTTGGAGAGATCTTTGACCACACAAAAAGGTTAGAGGGTTGATTATTGGTACTAATGATGAAAGGTTGTTTGTTGGAGAGACACACATTATTATTCTAGATAAAACACTATAATGGATGTGTTAAATATTATGAATGAAGAACCTTGTCTCAATTTCAATTATGGTGTCTATGCAATGTGATGTATTTTTCTTATTCCAATTTATGAACATATAATGCATGTTATGCATTCATGTTATGGATGCTTCATACAAGTATATGGCTAAGAAGTTATGATAAATGGATCATCATTTAATAATGAATTACACTTATGATAAATGGATCGTCATTTAATAATGAATTACATTTCAATCTACAACCTCCCTCTTCATTATTAATTGTCTCTGTTATGCTTCAAGTGAGACCTTATCCATTTGGGAGATTAATATGCTAGTGTGCTGGACTATGTTGGAGCACTTTGTTGGACACCAAATATGAACCTTGTATGTCCAAAAAAGCCAAAAAATTAGTTGTGGTGAGAACTTGTTCTTTAAAGGATAGTTGGAGTAAGAAACAACAACTCCTTTTCATGTTGGCTATGTAAGACTAGTGAGAAAGGTACTTTAAATTTTATAGTGCGAGAGGCATACTTGTACATCTGCGATCTTCGGTGGTGTAGAGAAAAGTTTTTGTTTCAAAACCCTAGAAAGACTAACTATGATACTTTTCGAGTTTAGTTCCAATAATTATAAACACGTAAGTTGAAGTGTATTTTCGAGTTGAGTTTCCAATAAGTACTTTTCGAGTTGAGTTCTGCTTAAAATTTGAAAAATAAAGAAATCTCCAGTCCCCACCATGAAGATATTCACTGCAAGCGTTTTCTGCTCATAATGTAGAGAGAAGCCTATGATCTGTCATTGTTTCTTCCTACCACTAGGCTTTCATGAGTAAATAAATAAAAGTGATGCCATGCACGTTCTATTGGAAATTGAAATGAAAAAGCAAATTCCGCTCCAAATTGAAAAATAAAGAAATGTCCCACTACGAATACCTTCACTGCAACCTTTTTCCTCATAACGTCAAGAGGAAGCCTATCATCCATCATTGTTTCTTCTTATATTATTCATAATAATATCATTCCACATTTCTAACAAGCAAGGGCATTGATGATGACAATGGCATGATTCTGAAAATACTTTTGAGTTCCTACCTAGAATGTTTGTTGGTTCTTCTTTTTCTTTTTTACTTATAACAATTAGGTTGGGTTTGCTTACTAACCAATATAGGTTGATCTTAATGATGGATTTAGTAAAAATCTACTAGAATATTATTATATAGTATATAGTATATATAGATATATATATATATATATATGATATTATTATAAGTGTTAAGTATATATGATTATATAGAATAATTCTGAAATTTTATTTGTAAATATTATTAAAAAGGTTAGGAATGTAAAATTAAGAGTTAGCTGTGAGAATGTTTTTAATTTATGTTTTTTAAGGTTGCTTTTATAGTAATAGATATTATAATTTATTTTTAGCAAAATATAAAGCATTGAAATATTTTATTTATAACTTATTTTTTGATTTTATTATTATATTTTTTAATGCCATATATTGATTTTATACTAGAAATTAAATAAATAATAATATTATGGACATTAAAATATTATGAAGTAATTATAATTTTTACTTCCAACTTTTTGTACATTAAAATATTTCATTGTGGTTAATATTAGTTTTTTTCTTGATGTTGTTTTTCCCTTGTAAGGGTGACTTTCCAAGGAAACAATGGCATGGGGGATTGTGCTCACTACCTGGATGAAATGACAAGGAGTTATGAAGGGGGTGGCATGGATACCCTCATGCATAATTGAGCATGCAAGATCTTAAGCCTTTCATAGGTCTAGGTGTTGGGAGAGAGAAAGTTTTGTACAAAACTTGGGAGAGGTGGAGCTCTGAGAGGAAATAGCATGTTTCCCTTAGTGTGGAGGCTCTATCATCCAGGTCCGGGTGTGATGAAGGACCCTTCCAAGACCTTTTACTTTCGTGATGTGTTAAATTGCATCTTAAAAGAACATTAATGAATACTTCTACATGCGGAAAAGAAGAGGAACATAACAATCATCAACACATGAAAACATAAGCATTGATAACAGAGTTCATCCAAGATGGACTACGTCTCCAAGACCCGTGTCAAGATGGTGTAGCTGCTGCATTAAGTCTTGTCAATAATGGTGATGTACACAAGAGATGATGTCGCAATCATACAAGGAAAAATTCTCTCACACGGGAGTGACTTTAAGGGACATTCCACAACTGGAACTCTCAATCAAAAGACTCCTATCAGTACGACACAAAAACATGCATGGTGAGTGTCCCGCCAACATGGCACAAAAGGGATGTCAAAACAAAACACATGCATGACGATAATAAGAGTATCCCAGCAACATAAAACAAGGGATCTCAAAGTATAATGTGATGAGTTATGACAACAAGTACATCACATAAAAGATTACACATCAAATCAAGCAAGGAATCATCACATCATGCAACAAATAACATCCTTCATCAACATCAATCAAGGATCCGTGAAGCATAAATAAGAAGAAGTATATAAACAATAATCATATACCTCACACCACGGGCCATCTAAAGAAGTGGATGAAGAAGTGGATGTTCATATCTTTAGAAACAATCCATGTTGAATAGCGTTGTTCACATTGTTGATGCGTAGGTAGGGCCATTACCATTTTGGACTCCGACCTCACTATGAGTGGCCATATGAAGAATTGTGGGCATCTAAAACAACTATCAATAAGCTGAAGTGTGATGAATAATCGATCGCACAACATTGATCACAAGGAGAAAGCTGCTCTGGGCTCTCGAGCTCCATAGCTCTCAGGCTATCTGGCTGTGTAGTTCTCTAGCTACGCCACTACAGCTCTGCCTAACCTTCCAGTTCTTTAGCTTGCCTTCTCTTACTACCTCGATCAGGCTCTGACTCTCTGCAGCCCATCGGTGCTCTAGCTATCTCTGTCTTGGCCTGGCCGTCTTGTTCTGCGGCTTTCCATCGGGTGCAACCTCTTCACTTACTCTCTGGCATTCAGGCTCTCACACACACTCTAGCATGTAGACTCTCGGGCTCTCTCTGGCACACAACCTCTCTGGCACTATCTCTCTAGCCTTCTCTAGCCTCGGCTCTCTATCACCCATCATGTTTTATAACATGTTTGGGACAAGGCCACTTAAAATGTGGAGTTGGTTTTGTTTATAATAGAGGTATGTTGTTTAGGAATATAAGAATTTTGCATCGAATGTTTGTTGGTGCAACAAAACCTCAAAACTATCCTTTTTTTTGTTAAAACAGGCAAATACACAAAAAACATTGAAAAAACTGATAAACTGAACTTCAAATTTTATCAAATCAGGCTTTATTTGACTATTGGGTCTGCACTGATCACAATTGCATGTCACTGATGTTAATGACCCTGTATATCGGGGAGTCCTTGATCGCCGATATGCCGATTTAATCTCGGCCATTGATCTATCCTGATTCGACGGTGGAGATCACTCGTCGTTGATTGCTATCACTGCGGCCTGGGGTTCTGCCTTTGGCATCCATCGACACTGATCGCCGACCCCAATTAGCTGATTTTTCCAATCGGCGATATCGGCAATTGCATATCGCTCTTTCCAAAGGCCTGATATTGCAACTAGCATGCCCCCGATCTCCGATTAGTTAGAGATCGTTGATCAGGGGTTCTAAAGGCCCGCTTAAGTCTTCCCTTTGGACTCCTTCTAATGTGATTTTCCTTATAAGGCTAAAAAACACATTTTTATGAGAAAAGCCTCCTTTTTCAAAGGAACTAAGGCAAACATTTTTTGCGATAACTTCATCATCCAATCTTGGATTTACAAACAATTTGCACCTTCACGATCAGGACAACAAGATCTATGCTCTGGTCATGTGTCGACATCATTCCAAACACTTTGATTTTCAAGCGTTTCCATGCCATTGTGTCTAAAGATCCACCTAGATCAATCTCCCCACTGAGGATATTTTGGTCCTCCAAAAGCATAAAAAGTAATCTACAACTCTCTCTGTATCCTGTCTACATCACAAGAATCCCGAAAAGGTCTCGCTTCCATCTCCTTCACCTTTGTTCTTCAGAGTCTTAAGCAACGAACCGACACCTGCTACCTCTGCAACCTGTAGTACATTATTTCGCAAATTACATGCTTTGAATGACATGACCAACTAATGACCCAAAACATCCCATACTTGCCATGAGTTTATAACACATACTTGGTGGTCAAGTTTACATTAAGATGGACGTAATATCCAGCTATGACAACAAGGCCAACCTATCATGGTTGCTTCAAAAAGTGATGGAAAACACATCATCACTGCAACACATGATTTACATACATAAGGCCAAACACTATTGTTTTGACAAGTGATGGAAGCATAACATCACTTTCATAGTGTAACATATGACTCAAAACATGACCAAACATCATTTATTCTGACCAAGTAATGGAAAACACATCACCACTTTTACAATTTAAAATGCAACAAATGATTTACAAAAGAATGACCATGAAATGAAAACATGTCAAAAACCATTTTTCACTTATCAATGTGAATGGGTCACCTCCTTGAGGTGGTTTTTCTTGTCGAACAACTGCTCTTCCTGGTTCACGCATTGACACTTTGTCTTTAAGGTGCTGCTCTAGATGGAGCTTCCAGCAAGTGGCTCTTTGATGGCCATTTCTGTCGCAATGACTACAGTAGGATTTCTTCCTCCATATCTACTTAACCTATTTCTTTTCATGCCGTTGAGAGGGTCTTTCACGCCTCATGAGTGCTGCCATTCTTTTCCAACACTTGGAAAAGGTATGGTTAGGTAAACCACAAAAGATACATGTTTTGTGATGCCTTGATCTTCGTTCATTATTAACAACATGATCATAATCAAAATGAACATTCAAAGATCGAAAATTGTTATATCTTCCTTTGTTGTTTCTGATGTCAGTATGGTGATGAGAGCTTGCCTCAGCTCTCTCCCTGCAATGGAAACTACCATGGGATGATGGGGGTGTTTTCCCATCATTCTCTTTCCTTGATGATGTCTCGGATGAATCTAACACCTTTGAGCACTCTCCTTTAGTGTACCTCGAGCCTACAAATGGATGTTCATGCACAACCTCCAAAGGTAGAATTATGCTTTGGTTATTAGCACAAAGTTCTTTTTTTTCCTCGTGACTCATCCTTGTAAGGAGCCTCATGTTTGTCCCTGTAATGGGGATCTCCAAATCTCCAACAGACATCATACTATGAGAAGATTAAATCAAAAGGAAATCAACATCTTTTACCTTCTCTTTCGATTTGGAAAGAACAGATGAGGGTTTCTCATCATCTGTTGTTGGTGGTTCACTCGTTGTCTCAGCGCATTCCCCAACTTCTTTCCTGACATACCCAAGTCTTGCCTGACAGGGTAATTCCTCTACTTTGATGGGGTTGACAATGACTTGGCCATTAACGCCTAAGCCTTTTCCTTCATACATCTTTCTCTTTAACAGTTTGGAGCCAATTCCTGTGTTGTGATTTTCAAAGACAGTGAAATCATTATCAAGAAACATACATGAAGATGGAGAACTACTTTTTACCTCACATGGGTCATGCTGCAACTTTTCCAAGGCCTCGTCCTTTGCTTGTAGTTGTCATAGCAAACTTTGTTTCTCCTCTTTCTCTTCATGTAGGCGCATCCTCAACTCATTGTTCTCTATTTGAAGATTATGCTTGTTTTGCTTCAGTTCCTCCATGGCCTTCTCTGTGGCTTGCAACTAAAGCTGCAATCGCTCCCTTTCCTCTGTCTCTTTCTGTAGAGTTTCATAGGGAAATGTTAAGCATGGTCTCATACATTACTCTTTCATCCTCTGTCATTGTTCACACTGCAATTCACATCAACGCAAAGACTGCTCTGATACCACTTGATCTAGGTCCGGGTGTGATGAAGGACCCTTCCAAGACCTTTTACTTTTGTGATATGTTAAATTGCATTTTAAAAGAACATTAATGTATACTTTTGCATGCAGAAAAGAAGAGGAACATAACACTCATCAACACATGAAAACATAAGCGTTGATAACGGAGTTTGTCTAGGAGGAACTATGTCTCTGGGCGCCAGTGTCAAGATGGTGTAGGTCGCTGCATTAAGTGCTGTCAATAATGGTGATGTACACAAGAGATGATGTCACAATCATACAAGGAAAAGTTCCCTCACACAGGAGTGGCTCTAAGAGATGTTCCACAATTGGAACTCTCAATCAAAAGACTCCTATCAGTATGACTCAAAAACATGCATGGTGAGCATCCCGCCAACATGGCACAAAAGGGATGTCAAACAAAACACAAGCATGACAACGACAAGAGTATCCCAAAAACATACAACAAGGGATCTCAAAGCATAACATGATGATTTATGACAACAAGTACATCATATAAAATATTCTACATCAAATCAAGCAAGGAATCATGACAACATGCAATAAACAAGATCCTGCATCAACATCAATCAAGGATCTGTGCAACATAAATAATAAGAAGTATATAAACAATAATCATATACCTCACACCACGGGCCATCTAAAGAAGTGGATGAAGAAATGGATGAAAAAGTGGATGTTCATATCTTTAGAAACATTCCGGTGAATAGTGTTGTTCGCATTGTCGATGTGCAGGGAGGGCCATTACCACTCTGGACTCCGGCCTCACTACGAGTGGCCATATGAAGAAGTGGGGGAATCTGAAACAACTATCAATAAGCTAAAGTGTGTTGCACAATTGATTGCACAACATCGATCACACGGAGAAAACTGCTCTGGGCTCTCAGGCTCTATAGCTCTCGGGCTATCTGGCTGTGTAGCACTTTGGCTACACCATTGCAGCTCTGTGGCTCTGCCTGAACTTCCAGTTATTTGGCTTTCCTTCTCTTGCTTCCTCGATCAAGCTTTGACTCTCTGCAGCCCATCGACACTTTAGCTATCTTTGTCTTGGCATGGTCGTCTCGTTCCGCAGCTTTCCATCCGGTGTAGCCTCTTCATTTGCTCTCCGACATTCAGGGTTTCACACACACTCTAGCATGTATATTCTCAGGCTCTCTCTAGCACGTAGGCTCTCTAGCACTGTCTCTCTGGCCTTCTCCAGCCTCGGCTCTCTGTCACCCATCATGTTTTATAACACGTTTGGGACAAGGCCGCTTAAAATGTGGAGTCGATTTTGTTTATAATAGAGGTCTGTTGTTTAGGAATAGAAGTAGTTTGCATCGAATGTTTGTTGGCGCAATAAAACCCCAAAACTATCATTTTTCTATCAAAAAAGACAAATACACGTGGAACACAAAAATACATAGAAAACATTGAAAAACCCGATAAACTGGACTTCAAATTTTATCAAATCAGGATTTATTTAACTATCGGGTCTACACTGATCGCAATCGCATGTCATTGATGTTAATGACCCTGTATATCAAGGAATCACTGATTGTCGATCGTAGATCCGCTGTTCGCTGATATGGTGATTTAATCCTGGTTGTTGAACTATCCTGATCTGATGGTGGAGATCACTCGTCGCTAATCGCTATCGCTACAACTTGGGGTTCTGCCTTCAGCATCCACCGACGGTGATCTCCAACCCTAATTAGCCGATTGTTCTAATTACCGATATCGGCAATCGCATATTGCTTGTTCCAAAGGCCCAATATCGCAACTAGCATGCCCCCGAGCTTCGATTAGTCGCAGACCACTGATCGGGGTTTCTAAAGGCCCACTGAAGTCTGCCCTTTGCACTCCTTCTGATGCGATTTTCCTTATAAGGCTAAAAAACCCATTTTTATGAGAAAAGCCTCCTTTTTCAAAGGAACTAAGGCAAACACTTTTTGCGATAACTTCATCATCGAGTCTCGGATTAACGAACCATTCACACCTCCATGATCTGGACAACGAGATCTATGCTCTGGTCTTGTGTCAACATCATTCCAAACACTTTGATTTTCGAGCATCTCCATGACATTGTGTATGAAGATCCACCTGGATCACTCTACCTATGTTTCAAAGGCTTTTCGAGTGCATGGCTACAAAATTTGGTATGTTGTGCAGTGGGATTTGAATTGGTGGTTAAGATTGGGAGTGTTGGAACCTCTTTGGATCCCCAACTTGAGACAAAATTCAAGGAGGATGCTCTATAGGCCACAATGTTTTCACTGTGAGTTAGGAGGTAGCAAGCCAGTTAGTGGGATAAACTCACAAGGATTTAAAGAAATTCACTATGTTGTATTAATTCTATTTTTATAACTCTATGCTCAAGTGGGTTATTGTTTATGAGGCTTTGGTCTTTATCAGGTCTTCTTATCCTCACACATATTGTGCATCAAGAGACCTGTCTTAGCTCAAGTGAAAATTTTGGTGGTTATGGTTTTGTTTTGTTTGTTGGTGGCCATATTTTTGGTTGGGCTACCCATTCTGTCTATTTGAGACTTGTGTCTATAGTATGATAAATTTCAGGTTTTGTTTTCTCTATATGGTTTTACTGTATATCTCATCAGTTGCTCTTTCTAGTCCCCTACGCTACTCAATTATGTGTTTAGAAGCTTTGGCTTACTTGTCATGATGTAAAGGAAACATTTGAGAACTTCTCGGGGGGGAAGAATGTGGTCCTCATTGATGTAATAGAGACCAAAAACAAGTTGGGGAGGTTGATGCAACTTTCCAAACTGTTATACCCTTGGAACTTGTGAGGAAATATGCCAATGGAAACCTGGCTTGTAAGAGAGGGGTTGGTTTTTTCTGTCTCAAAGATTTTTGATGCTATAGAAAAATGTGTCCTTGAACCTAGTAGCACAAGGAACGGAAGAAAACAATATTTCAATGTCCTCTCTTTCTATTGGCAAATGAAAACCTTGTTGGGAAAGGTGTTGGTTGAGAAACAAATGGAGAATTACAATATATCTACCATATTGGAGGAAGTTAAAAGGGTGTAGAATAATAAGTAGTTTAGTTTGGAATAAGTGGATGCAAGGATGGATCATATTAAGTGTCACATAACATGCATTTCTACTACTATAGCCTCACTAAGCTAGGTTCAAGTGCCAAGGACCCCGCCCTAGTCACCTCTTCATATTTTTTAATTTTATCCTGTTAGTTTTTAAGGTCCAAATAGCATGATCAATGCCTAAGTCCATCACCACGAGTAGTTTATTTAACTTTCAATTTCATATAAGAATATTTCTTGTATACATTTATGAGTTTCTCATAAAAATATAATAAAAAATCTCTACAAGAAACAACCTTTCATCCTTACTATTAACCTCGTAACAATATAATCAAAAATCTCTTTAAAAAAAAAAAAAATTAACCTTTCATCTTTACTATCAACGATCAAACTTCTAACATTTTTCTCATAGCCAAAAATATATTTAGTTATATAATGTTAACCAAATTGAAATTGATCATAAATAACTACATTCCATTCCATTACAAATATTAATTAACTTAGTTCACAATCTATCTCCTTATACCACAACTATCTGAATACACAATTTTGACATGAGGAAAACTATCCCAAAAAACATAATTTTCATCCCAATACACATCAAAATTCCAAAAAGTTACCCAACAAAATGTTGGGTATAAAGTTACCCAACAAAATGTTAAATATAATTGGACGAGGGTTTAACTCAAGACATCATAATCGGATATAAGTCCAGAAAACATAATCGGAAAAACCAGTGGATAAAAAGTTTGATATATTGATCGATTTTTAAAGTCCGTTAGTAGTAACCTTACGTAGAGGTGGAACAGTTGATGGACTTGTATACAATAATGAACAACACATTTCTCCTTGACATTACATTATTATATTTGTTTCTGGTGATTCAGGATGGCCTAATTTGCTGTGAATGATAATAGTAGTTATTCCAACACATTTCTCCTTGACATTACATTATTATATTTGTTTCTGGTGATTCAGGATGGCCTAATTTGCTGTGAATGATAATAGTAGTTATTCCATCAATGGTGCTTACTTAGATATTTGCTCATTTGTTAAATTAATAGATGTGGTATAATATGTAAGGTCATTAATTAATGGATGATCGAATGAGTTTTGGTTTAAAAAATAATTATCTTATTGAGATAGTTTATATTGGAATTGCGTTCGAAGAATTTTGATTTTTTTAATAATTAAATGAACAAGAATCGATATTAAAAAATATTTTTTCTCTAATATATAATCTAATTGAAATTATGAAAACTATTTAAACAAGTTTTCACTTTCAAATAAAACATTACCATATTTAATTTAAATAATAATATTCTTTATTTCATGGGATGTTAAGCAATTTGGAATAGAATAGATTAAGTTTCAAAGTACGAAATTATTAACATTTAAATGTAGAAAATGTGAATCATAAATAAAATATTTTAACATTTTCTACATTTAAATGTTTACAATAGGTTTTCTTTAGGTTATATTGAAAAGCTATTTGATTACTATTTAATTGTCATAATAATTTGATTTTTTTTTAAATGGAAAATTGATGAGTTTATATAGATTGTTGATTTGGAAAGGAAGAAAAATCAATTGGTTAATTGAATATAAAGTCCAAAATTGAAATAAAAATGTAATTCTTGAATTTTCTAAAAGTTATTTTGAAAATTAAACTGTAACAAATTATATTAAAATATTATTAACAAGACTTTAAATGAATAATTAAGGTGAATTCTTCTTCACAATCAATAACAAAAGAATAAATAGTAATAATATGAGTTAATTAATATAAAAAAGTAATATATATCACAGGAAAAATATTACACTTTTATATTAAATTATGATCTAAGATGTATATCAATCATAGAAATAATGTGATTATGCTATTTAAAATATATACATCATTAATTAATTATATATATATTATATATATAATTATATATATATATAACCCAAAAAAACACCATAGCAAGTGCTGCTAATAGTGAGCATCATTTATTCTAAATTAGCATCATTTATTCCAGAAGTGTAACCTTCCCGGAATGCAAAATCTTTACACCATCGAGAAATGAACACACACCCCAGGAGCTATCGAGGATAGGATCAAAATAAAAAGCATAAATATAACAAAGAGCCATGATAATGTTGCTCTTATTCATATCACTGATCAGATATGCAAATCACATGGCCATAAAGTTTTGGATGACCAAGAAAGTGGGGAAATCAGCGGACTTCAACCTGCCTGTCAGTCCTTAATTTCAATGCACAGGTTCCACGTGCTTCCACGTGCTGCCTGTCAGTCCTTAATTTCAAGCTACTTGATCATGTGCTTCCACGTGGCCACACATAGAGATGTGAAGAAACGTCCCTTGCGATTCAGCGGATTGTCAAGATCATGTGTTTCAAATATTATGGGAATTATGGGGAAAGAGACGGAATTTACTATAAATTTTGTGAAAATATCGTATATTAATATTGTCACACATAGAATTCAAATATTATGGGAAAGAGAGGGAATTTACTACAAATTTTGTGAAAATATCACATCATATTAATATTAATATTAATATTAATAGACAGATCGTTTTTCTATTTAATATTCAAGTTAAGCATTGGAATTCATAAGATTGTGATGATCAATTCAGAGTATTGTCAAGATCATGTGTTTCCAGGTTGTCACGGGGAAAGAGAGGGAAATTACTATAAATTTTGCGCCAATATCATATTATGTTTATGGACAAATCATTTTTCTATTTAATATTAACTAATAAATAAACTTTTTTATTAGAAAAATGAAACTTATTGTTAATTAAGCATTCAAATTAGTAATTTAATTTGTTTTTCACATCATTTTAGTGTTATTAAATATTAAACAAGTTAACACCCGAGCCAATGAGCACGTAGGTTGAGCCAATGAGGCCTCCTCCCTCACCCCAGCCAATAGCATGATAAAAGGTCTGGGGATGGTCACCCCCTATATAAGTTAGGTTAGGCGGTTCCACAGGGTGGCCATAGAAAGGTACAGGGATCGAGATAGTGAAAACTAGAAGAAGGGAGGGCATTACCCTTGGGAGGCAGGCAGGGACCCATACTGTAGTTAGGCAAGTCGAGAGAAATAAAAATCTTGCCATCCTGGGTGGGCTGCTTTGGATGAATAGCTAAAGACCGTAAGCCTCATGGGTGAATCACGCAGTGGACTTATGTTTTGTCCCTAACCCTGTGATGCTGCAAGGAAAATATGTCCCTACCCCTTCGGTGGTGCTACAGCGATTATAGTAATCGATTGAAACTTATCCAGGGATTAAAGTAATCGATTAAAAATTATTATTGGAATTTGTGTTTTCTTTTCAATTTGCTAACATAATGCATATAGCTCCCTTTTTATTTGTTTATCCCGACAGGTTGCAGGACATTACTCATGGTATGAAATTATTAAAGAATAGATGCGCGTTAAAATTCAAAATTTTAAAATCTCCCCAAGGATTTTTTGATTTAAATTAAAATTAAGAAAACATATTTTAAAATCTTGATTGATTGTAATATTCCAGGATGCTAGGTATAAACATTTAGTATTAAACCCAGCAACATTGTAGAGGACAATAAAGTATAGTCATTGCGTTGGATCACTGCTGTTATCGTGTTTTTCGATGAGCTTTTTGGAAATATTAATCTGAGCCATAGCCTTAAACACACTGATAACTACCATAGTTGCACGTTGCCATTTTGTTTGCAGGGGAAGGACTGAAGTTCTAAACAGAATAACAAAACTGATCATTCAGCAACATATCAAATAGCTAAAACACTTAATACATAGTTGGTAAAATGTATATACAAGCATTTACATCGCCCATCTGGTGTCTTAATGATTTGCTCTCTCATGTATTAATGTATTAATGTCAAATTTGTATGTTGAGAAAATCATGGTCGTGTGAAAAACCAGTTTTACGTTGTTTTACAAGAGACAGTGCTAGCAACCTAGTGAAGTAGTAAGTTTTTGTGTTTTTACTTGGAGTTGCAGCCTCCATTTATCATGGGAATGTATTTTCCTATGGTTTACCACAACCTTTTTGGTTCGACTCTGTTTTGTTGTGTGTTAAATTTCTATTTCAATTAAGCTTGTGTAGTTGTGATTTCCATGCTGCAACTAAAGACTTGCCTTGGGATTTCCATGCCGCAACTAAAGACTTGCCTTGCTGCAACAGCCCCTGTGAAATATTTTTCTAACATGATATCATAGCAGGTTAAACTTTGTTAGTGTAAAAACGGAACTTTGTTAGTGTAAAAACGGAACTTTGTTACTAGCAATTAAGAGTTGTTTTGAGGGTAGAATTTTTGAAGTGTATTTACCACCAAGTAGAATATTTTTTCTTTAACTCAGAAATGATAGCATCAAGCACAAGATTGACTAATCCTCCGATACCTCATTTTAATGGTAAAAATTGTGATTATTGGGCTATTACAATGAAGCCCCTGTTTTCTTCTCAAGACATTTGGGATTTGGTGGAGAATGGTTTTCAAGAACCAGCAGATGCGGCATTGCATCAAACAATGCTTTCTCTCAAGCAAAAAGGGATTTGTTGTGGGACAATAAGAAGAAGGATGCAAAAGCCCTCTTCTACATTTTTCAAGCAGTTCATGAAAGTATTTTCCCAAGGGTTGCAATAGCAATGAAGTCCAAGAAAGCATGAGACACCCTCTAGACAGCCTACCAAGGCATGGCAAAAGTCAAGACATCAAAACTGCAAATGTTGAGAAGAGATTTTGAAACACTTTGTATGAAAGAGTCTGAGAATATAGACTCATTTTTTATACATCTAATTGGGCTGGTTACTCAAATCAGGTCTCATGGTGAGACATTTGAGGAAAGGAGAATAGTTGAGAAAATTTTGAGAAGTTTTCGAGCAAGGCTTGATGTCATTGTTGTGTCCATAGAAGAGAAAAAGAATCTATCATAGTTCTTAGTGGATGAGCTTCGTGCATCACTAATTTCTCATGAACATAGACTGAATAGAGCAACAAGCTCCTCATTGGAGCATGCCTTCAAGACACAAGTTTCATTTGGTCAAGGCTAATGTAGAAGAAGACCATATGCTAGAGGAAGAGGAAGAAACCCATACAGAGGTGGAAGAAGCAGCCTTTTAAGCTCAAGGGAAGGGGTAGCAATCAAAATCCAAATCAAAGCCCAAGCCAAAATCAAGCACAAGGTTAGAGGTATGATAAATCTCAAGTCCAATGTCATTACTGCAAGAAGTATGGTCATTATGCAAATGAATGTAGAAAGAAGCAATATGACATTAGTAACAAACCAAGTGTAAATTTCACAAAAGAAAATCAGAACCATGATAGCATATTTTTAGCTTGTAACATAGCACAAAAAAACATAGTGATGTATGGTATCTAGATTCAAGATGTAGAAAACACATGTCAAGGAACATAGAAATGTTTTCCAATCTAGATGAAAGTGTGAAATATGAAGTGACATTAGGGACTAATAGCAAAGTTTGTGTCATGGGGAAAGGAAGAGTCAATATCCTAACAAAGAAGGGGGAGAAGAAGTACATCTCCGATGTTTACTTTGTCCTTGGTTTGAAGCATAACCTCGTAAGCATTGGAAAACTCATGCAAAAGGGCTATAATGTCTTTTTCAAAAACCATGAGTACACAATTTTGGATAGGCCTCCAAGCAGACCACTGATTGCAAAGGTTCACATGAGAAACAATAGAATCATTCCCCTAAAGATAAGATCATATTTGAAGGAAGAAGGTGCACAAGCACAACTATCAATGAACTCACAAGAGGATGGAAGAAAAGGTGTAGCTGTCACACAAGTAAACTTTCAAGCAGAAGTTAAAGATGAAAATTTGTTATGGCATTTAAGATTTGGTAATCTAAACTTTGGAGGTTTGAATTTGCTACATAGGAAAGGCATGGTAAATGGATTGCCACTCATAGAAAAACCAAACAACCTATGTGAAGGAAGTATCTTGGGCAAACAACATAGCAAGACATTTCTAGCAGGAAAATCAATAGGGGCAGAGGCACCCTTGGTGATTGTCTACTCAGATTTATGTGCACCAATGCAGACACCATCAATTGGTGGCAACCATTATTTATTGACCTTCATAGATAACTACAAAAGGAAGACATGGGTCTACCTCCTAAAATAGAAAATTGAAGTGTTTGAGTGCTTTCAGTAATACAAGGCTCTTGTTGAGAAGAAAAGTGGACACTACATCAAAGTCTTGAGGACTAATAGAGGTGGTGAATATATCTCAAATGACTTCCTTTGATTTTGCAAGGAACATGGAATTCACAAGAAATTTACAACAAGGTATAAACCTTAGCAAAATGATGTCATAGAAAAGAAGAATAGGACATTATGGAAATGGCAAGGAGTATGTTGAAGGCAAGAATTTGCGAGATGATTATTGGGTTGAAGTTGTCACTTGTGCAACATATATCTTGAATAGATGTCTAACCAAAAGCATCCATAACGTAGTTCCTGAAGAGGCATGGAGTGGAAGAAAGCACAGTTTCACTCACATGAGAGTCTTTGGATGTGTGGCATATGCACATGTCTCGGACGAATTGATGAAGAAGTTGGACAGGAAGGGGAGAAATGCATATTTGTTGGATACAGTGATGAATCCAAGGCATAGAAGCTATACAATCCATCAATCAAGAAGGTCATAATTAGCAGAGATGTGCAGTTCATAGAAAAGTAAGCATGGGATGGAAGTTTAGAGAAGACGGTCAATGTCAAAGCATGTATACCACATGAGGACAAAGAGGAATTGACAGTAGCAAGCAATTCCTCAACAGTGACTCCCTCTACTCCTATTCAAGCAAAACAAAGCAGGAAACAAGTAACACCATCAACAAATAATAGGACAACGTCACGCAGTCAAGCAAGTGGTTCTCCAAGCATGCCACAAAGCATAACACCAAGTGACTTATCAAGCCCATATTCAGCAAGCACAAGAGGACCAAAATTCACAAATTTAAATGAGATATATGAGAAAGATAATTTTGATAGCAACGCTAGTCTAAATTACTTATTTGCATTGTTTTGTCATGTAGATGACCCAATCCATTTTGAGAATGCAGTCAAAGAAGAAAAGTGGGTTGTGGAAATGGAGGAAGAAATAGAAGCAATAGAAAATAATGACACATAGGAGTTAGTGAACCTTCCGCAAGGAAAATAAGTCATTGTAGTGAAGTGGGTCTATAATACCAAGAGCAACGTTGAGGGAAAGATTGAAAGACATAAAGCAAGGCTAGTTATCAAAGGATACAAGCAACAACATGGAAGAGATTATTTATAGATGTTTGCGACAGTCTTGAGGATGGAGACAGTGTGTACAGATTTGGCGATTATCGCACAACATAAATGGAAAGTGTATCAAATGAACATAAAATCAACATTCTTGAATGGAGTGCTAAAAGAGGAAGTATATATTGCGCAACTATCTAGTTATGAGGTAGAAGGCCAAGAAGACAAAGTGTATCAGTTGAGGAAAGTTATTTATGGGCTGAAGCAAGCACCACATGCATGGTATAGCTGGATAGATGCTTACTTGTTGGATAATGCTTTCGACAAATGTGATGGTGAGCCTACTCTCTATATCAAAGAGAGTGACGATAAGATTATTATCATTGTCTTATATGTAGATGATTTGATTTTTATAGGCAGTGATGTTTTCCTCATCGTTGATTTCAAATAAGTCATGAAAAGTGAATTTGAAATCACTGACTTGGGTTTGTTAAGATATTTTTTGGGCATAGAAGAGAAGCAAATAGAAAATGGCATTTTTATTTCTCAAGCAAAGTATGTAACAAACATTTTGGAGAGGTTTAAGATGCAGAATAGCAAGCCGAATAGCAAGCCCGCACCAACTCCAATTGTCATGGGGTTGAAGTTAAGCAAAGAAGATTGTAGCAACAATTTCAATTCGACAATATACAAAAGCATGATAGGCAGCTTGATGTATTTGACCGCCACTAGGCCAGATATAATGTATGCAATGAGTTTGGTGTCGAGGTTCATGGAGACACTCAAGGACACACATTGACAAGCAACAAAAAGGATTCTAAGGTATGTCATTGGGACAAAACAATATGGTATTTAGTATGCTGCAATAGATGATTTTAGGTTGGTTGATTACATTGACAATGATTGGGTAGGAAGTGTCAATGACAGAAAGAGCATGTCAAGATATGTTTTTCATTTGGGTTCTGAAGCCATTTCATAGGCTTCCAAGAAGCAACCGATAGTTTCATTGTCAACAATAGAAGCTGAATATATCGCCGCAAGAGTAGCAACCTGTCAGGTCATTTGGATGAGAAGGATGTTGAGGGATCTTCACAACAACCAAGGGGGAAAGACAGTTGTTTTTTATGAAAACACATCCATAATTGCATTATCAAATAATTATGTCTTTCACAAGAGGACCAAGCATATTGATGCTAAATATCATTTTATCAGAGAGTTCATTAACAATGACAAAATTGTGTTGCAACACTACAAGTCACAGGAACAGTAACAATTTCTTGATATTTTCACAAATCCATTGACACGTGAAAATTTTGTTTATCTCAAAGATTGTTTGGGAATTGTCAATGGTGGTAGTTGTTATTAAAGGTGAGTGTTGGAAATATTAAACTCAACCACCGCCTTAAACACAGTGACAACCACCATACCTGTCGAATCAACTTTTGTAGGTTGCGATTTTGTTTGTAGGTGAAAGCACTGAAGTTCTAAACAGAAGTATAAAGTTAACCATTCCCATTCCTCAACACATTAGATAGTTAAAGCACTTAATACATAGTTGGTAAAATGTATATTAAAGCATTTACTGCATAACTCTTAGTTGAAAAAGGGTGAAATTCTATGAAGTAGTGAGGAGAAAATCGTGAAACAATTTGTGGTGGGTGCGTAAAAACCACTTTTACCAAGTTTTACAAACAATTACTCCTAAATCATAAGCTTTTGTGTTTTTACTTGGATGGAGCCTCCATTTACCACACGAATTTATTTTCCTATGTTTTAAAATATAATCTAATGCATGTTTTGTTACGATATAGTTTTAAGCCTTCATAAATAGATTTATTACAACTTTTTTAATTTAGCTCTGCTTTATTGTGCATTCAATTTCTATTTCAATTAACTGTAGTTATAGTTTCTTGGCCGCAACTAAAGACTTGCCTTGCCATAACTGATTTCATTTTTCTAACATAAACGTGAGTGAGACTTTCTTCAAATCATCTCACAATATTGTTTTTTTATTTATTTTTTATATCGTGTGAAAACCAAATTTGGAAAAGAAATACAAACTTATTAAAATAGTGGTAGATTTGTTTGGATTTAATAAAAGATATATTCCATAATCTTTTCCTAAAAATATACATGTATATTATGTTGGTATAATTTAATTGATAAATGTTTGTGTTACTTTTGATATTTTTTTATTAATTTTATTCAATTTGATAAGGGAGGTGTTTAGATTGTGAATTTAATTT
>APFE030931413.1:26278-39142 GCA_000404065.3 Pinus taeda | reverse complement strand
TATTATTAATTACTAATATTAAATTTGATAACTTATAATGATCTCTATCATAACTAGTATTAATTTCAATAAATTACAATGATCATTATCATCATCAATTTGGAGGATGTTAAATATATATATTGATGATGATGATGATGATGGTTAATGTCCGTTGAGACCAAACATTGGTCTATTGGACCTAAAGAAACAATTTATTTATTTTGATTTAAGATTTTATTCCTATGCTCAGAAAGTTTGAAGAGAAGCCTCCCAAGCTCACTATAATTTTGACATTGTAAAAGGCTAGGAAGGTTAGTATTGTAACAAAGATTATGAAACTGAGATCTAATGTGGTTGTACACAGGGACTCTAAAAGGAAGTGGTTTTCATCCTCGATGTTCCTATTTTCACATATATGGCAGATCCTTTCCATCCATGGCATTTTAACAACTACCCAACAACCTATTTGACTATGGAGCTTGTTAGCTTCCTATACCAATAGGTTTCATTTTTCATGATTGACAGTGGAAGTGCTAAATATGTTCATCATTGCATGCTGCAAAGGTTCCATATTTTTGTATACAGACAGGGAAAGGTAAAAAATGAAAAGAGGGTATGCCTTAAAAGAATAATCAAAAGGCAAGAAAATCAATTGGTCAGAAAAAATAGTGAAAATGAACCCCAAACCAAAGACCAGGAAAGTGGCCAGTCAAAATGCCACTGCTATCTTATATAAAAAATTCACCATGTGAACATACTGCTGCTTATTACATTTGATGGATGGCCCAACAGTTCAATCTGGACCATGCCATGTTTTGAATTACTGTTGTAGAATAGAGAAAGAATATCTGTCCAAACAGTTCAAGCTTGGCAGATGAGTAGCTAACTAAAGAATTTAAGGAGCCCAACTGCTTAATCTGGGCCCTTGGAAGAGATAAGGGTACATTCAGATAGGAGGACAGTCAAAGAAAAATAAAACATTCAAGGTTTGCTAGTTCAAGTGCACCCAACCTAAAGAAGAAAAAATGTTAGGTGTATTAGGCTGGGTAGGTAGTTTGAGGTTGCAGAAGCAAGTGTGTGATCATTATTTTGTCTTAACAAGGAGCAATCATTTCATCAATGACACAATTACCAAGGCAGTTGTTTGGTGGTACAACAGTGGAAGCATGACTAATTCCCCCCATTTCCCCAAAGATCACTTACTGACATCCTCTCAAGGATCTTGGGATCTGCCCAATAGTCCTGTTTCACTCCATTTTTCATGAAATATCAAGTTAACATCTGAGTTGACTTAGTGAAAAGAAGCCACATTTCTTGTGTAAACATCTTCATTCCACATTCCATTCATTTCCTATGTCTAAGTTTCACTTCATAAACTTAGCCTTTGTCCCTACAATTTCACTCCATAAAGTCATACTAACATCTAATTGTACTATTTAGCTCCCTAAGTCACTTCCCCATCCCTATTTCATAAAAAAATATATAAAACCACAAAAAGTACTAAATACCCCACCCCATAGCAATATAGCTATATAATCTAAGTTCCGGGAATATTAAGTCCATCTGGAAATTAATTTAACATTTTGTTAAGTTAATAGCCATAGCCCCTCCCCCTCGCTCATAACCCTTAATACTTTACCCCCCGTGCTCATTTCTAAAGTTTTTGTTTAAACGTCAAAATAAACATTAAACATGTGCGTACACATAAAAACCTTCATTTACCAAAGTTTTAAACTCACCCCTGATAATATTTAAATATTATATTTGGCAAGTCCCGCACCCTGAACTGCGCGCCACTCCCACTTACCCGTCCACCGTCCGATATCCCTCACTCCAGATCAAACGATGGGCGGTCATTTTCAAATTCCAAACTGCCGATGTTTAGCATCTGGGGAATGGACGGTTTTGTTGCCGTACCCCCGCCACGCGTCATTCTCCTGGCGTGATCGGAGCCCCCCTTCCCGATACCGCCCAGGGCCAAAGGTGGTGCAGGAGAAAACCACAAACCCCCCTCTGACCCTTGACGTCACCACCACGTCATCATGACATCATGTTCGCGTCGACCCACCACTGCCCTGTGTCCTTACCACATCACCCACTCTCGTCATCACCTCGCCAACCTGTCCTCTGCCACGTCATCGTTCGAGTCAGCATCCATGTCACCCTGAAGTACCTGTTACCCGCCAAATGACATCATGCTGACATCATCTCAAAAGCGCCAAAAAGTCCCAAATTTCATAAAAATAGCACAAAACGACCGTTTTGGTTCATTGTTCATTTATCCGTTTGGAGACCTGTGCACGCTGTATTACGTCATTTTACCACCAATGTTTAAATTTGAGCAACCACGCCACTGTCGCCTGCAACTCCAACTCCACAGTCCCCCATTGTACCAGCTCAAGACCCTCGACGCCATAAAAACCAAGTATTTGCCCAAATTATACCTGTTTACCCATGTTTTCGCCGTTTTGTCCAGTTTATCTACTTGAAACTCTGCAAATTTCCAAACTAAAGAATCTCAAGCACCTAAATGCTACCTAAAATTCACAAATTAACCCTCTGCTCGAAGAAAACTCTGTGAACCCGCGCCCACTTGCAAATTCACCGTTAAATCATTGTTTTAAAGGTTTGTGTCGCTGGCAGAAGCTTCACACAGCCATGCATTGCCCCCTTTTCACCATAATCCTCTGCAAAAGTCCCTTATTTAGCTCAAAAACATCCATATTCTCTCTGCAGTTTGCCCACACAATTCATCAAACTAGTGAATTCATCCAAGAAGAGAAAAGTCTGTTCCACTCTATAAATTTGCCTCTTTACCATACTTATAAACAATAAAGGTCACTGCCATATCCAAACTCAATCTACGGCTCCTTGACATAGCCTCAGAGATAGTTCACAATCTTCAGTAGTTGCACTAATCCTGGTTATAACCATAAACACAGAAAAAACCTCATAATGGCCACTCCATCAGCTTTAAACATTGCTCCTATCAATGCACCTAACAAAGAGCTTGAAGCACTGCCATTAGCTGATGGGGACTACCTCATTCAGGATTTGGTTGGAGATAGAAACCACTTGCAGACCTTCTGTCAGCTAAGAAATAATTATCTAAACAACTGTGACATGTATGGCATATGGGAATCTAATTTGCCTATTTACTTTCTTCCTTCTGTTAATATTTTTCCTGAGATCATCCGCTTATGTGCTAAGAACTATGATCCAACTCAGAGAGCTATTAAGTCTCCATCCGGGAGCATACTTTTTCATATTACTCCTAACTCCATCAACTAGATGCTTAACTTCAAACAGACTCAGCTATTGTTCCCTTTCTCTATGAACTACTTGCTGGATGAAGGTTCCAAACTCTCCAGCTCTGAAATTGCAAGAATTGCCAACATTCATGAGGGCAGACGGCCAGCCTACAGGACCACCTCCATTCCTATATGTCCATTTCAATGAAGTAGGCAAATTGATAGTTGATATGATCTCCTATGTGTTGGGTTTTAAAACAAGTGAGCACATTGATGAAACAGTGTTGGTTTTATTATCCACATACAGTCCAGGACAACCCCCTTCTTACAAGTATAATTATGCCAAATTCATAGCCAACAAAATACATGACAAGCTAGTAAAGCTGGATAGGGAGGGAGTCTTTAAATATTCATCATATATCTATCATTTGTTCATGTATTACCAGTCTGAATGCTTCCAATGCCCCATCAAGAAGTTGGATTCTAAGGGTGAAAGAAGGTCTGTCATCTTTTGGTCATCAGTGTTTCATGAGGTTCAAAACTCTCCATTTTCTTACTGTGAGTTCATTGACCAATTTGTCTATCCAGTCTCTCGTCTCCTAATGAGATCCCCTCCTCCTAGGTTATCATATGACATACAAAAGATATTACAGTTGTCCAAGAACTACAAAATAGGTGTTTGGTATCTCTACCAAAATCACACTGTCATTAGGATCTATGGTTGTGAGCTCTGTCCCTACAGGCTCCCAAGATATGTACCCATGAGATTGTTTGCCTTGGAGTACTATAGGCAACTCATCAATTCTGATCTCACTCATTTTCATAGCACCAAGAAGAAAGCTCACCTGAAATTCAAAGACCATCTAGGCCCTTTCATTATGAACAAGAAAGAGGGTTGGCAAGATGTTGATCAAATATTGAGGGACAAATATAAGTTAAAAAGGAGTTTCTGGTGGGTCCCTTATGACCCAGATGGCTTTATCAATGCCAGAAAAATAAAGTATAGGCTGACAGCATATGGACATTGCAAAATCCCACAGTTTGAGCAATATGCTAATCAAGATGAGTGGGTGCCAGGCACATTAATTGAAGATTTTACTCAAGAAGAAATAATGGAGCAAAATGTCAAAGATTTAGAAAAAACTCTTGACTTGGATTCTTTTTAGCAGGTAACATTCAAACTGCCACACCAAGTTAGAGAGGGCACATCCATTGCTGCAACCTCACAGGCTGCCCAAGAGACATCTACATCAGCGACAGGTACAACGAAGGGAAAAGAAGTGATGGGGGCTGAGCAAGAAACAACTACAGAACAGCCTACCACCTCCAAAGAGCAGAGTCAAGGGCAAGCCCCTCCACAGCAGACTGAGGCATCACAGATTCCAGCCTTGCAAACTCCTCTTATTGAGGAAAAAGGTAAGAAGCGAGACAAGGAAGAAACCACACCTCCAAGTGGATCAGCACAGCAACCTGAAGCCAAGAGGCAGAGAATCGATCCTCAAGTTGAGGAAGAGACTAATGAAGAAACCATAGAAAGCCTGATGAAGGAGAGAGAAGCAAGCCAGCAAATAGCTACCAGCTCATTCCAGCAGGAGCTAGGCAGGCAGCATAGTACATAGGTGTCTTCCTTAAGACAGCAAAGAAAACAACCATCTGGTATTAAAGGAAATTTCAATGAAATCAAGGCTCAGAATGAGCTATTGAGAATACAACTATATGATCAATTCCTGAAAACAACAACCTCAAAGCAGCAAAGATTGATGGCAGCTTACGACATCAAGGAGGAAAAAATTATTTTAACTCATTTTAAACCTACAGTTCCACAGCCCAGAACAATTGCGGACTACATAAAGACGAATCTGGAAGTCCTCTCTGAGGACATACATCCAATGGATCAGATAGAGCTACATAAGTAAATAGGAGAAATGTTCTATGCCACTCTAGCAGACAAGGCCATGCTAGCACATCAGTTGAAAGAATCATTAAAGAACACAAATACTCAGCTAGATTGGAGAGAATGTCCTCCTCAGCCAAAGACAACAGAATAAAAACATTGGAGGACATTATTGTAGACCTAGGGCATGATCCTAAGGATCCCAAGGGAATCAGGGCCCTCATGAAGAAAAAGGAGGATGATATTGCTGCACTCAGAAAACAAGCAAAGCTGCCTACAACTATCCACCCTCAAACTGCAGAGCTTGTGAAAAAAAAAGAAATTGATGGTACCATGGATCTGCTCATGAAGATGAACCAAAGAATACTACAGATGGAGGAAGAATTGGAGAGAGCATTGCAAGGCAAGCAGGGAGAGTCTACCTCCCAGCCACCTCAAACAGCTTCAACTATTGTCACTGATCCTCCCACACAAGCAACAGCAGTCCCTCCTATCATTTCAGCATCCACAATAGCTACATAAACTACGGATGCTACAGCAGCAACAGTAGCAATGGCACCAGAATCTAGCATGAGTATGGAAGATATGATGAAAGCAGTCAAAGAACTAGAAATTCAGGTGATAGAGGTGAAAGAGGCTAAAGAAAAGTTAGCCAAGCTAGAGGAAAACTATGACAAGTCCAAGATGACAGTGGCTGAGAAGCAAAGGGAGATAAAAGCCTTGGACAGTAGAATAAAGGCCTTAGAGAAAGTACTGGCTCTAGACAAAACTCTAGCAGAAATTAAAAAGATTTTGTGGGCCAAAATTGGCAAATCAATCAGTGACCAATGGTGATCAATTCAGGCCATACATGAGCAAATAGAGTTGATAGGCATAGCTCAATTTGAAACTCAAAGGGCTAGAGCAGCATTGGGAATTATGCCTGAGTAGGCCAATAAAATGATTCATTTCCTGAACACTCATACAAAAGAGGAATTGGCAGCATTGGATATCAATAGCAGGACAGATACTATCCTGACAGTAAAAAAGGTGCTAACCTTGAGAAATTTTGTACAAACTCTAGAGAGAAAGTGCCAGGAAATGCAGGCAGAAATTAATGATTTCAAGATAAAAATAACAGCATTGCAGACCAGAGGATTACCCAACCTATTGACTAGTGCTGGAAAATTACTATCCTGTGAACAATATACTTCCAGAATCAATAACTATGTTGCAAATCAGATTACAGCATCTTCTAGTTCTTCAAGAGAAGCAGGACCTCCCTCTGGGCAATCTCTTTATGACAAATTGGAAGACCTGTTTTATATTGAACATGAAATCAATCATCTGTTTGAGGTCCCACCCAATTTTTATAGATACACAGAGGCTGATGAAACACTCATAAAGATAAGAAGACATCAGCTACCTCCAGATGATTCGTGGCAAGCAATGCTAGAAATTTTTCCCAGGTAATTTGGGTCTTTTCTCTCTTTTCCAACTTCAATTTTGGTCAGCTATAGATCAACAAAGTTGAACACGTAGACACCCAACAAAGTATGAAGACAACAGGAAGATGGAAGTCAGAGTAATGACTCAGCAAAATAGCAGGACAACAAGCCCAAAAATGCAAATTAAAAGCGCAGCCTCAGCCGACTCAGTTGTTTCCAAAAAGTCAAATTTTTCTGACAAATGGACAACTAGCATACCAACAATTACTGCAGCATTTATTTCCTTTGTCTACTTCTTTGAAGAGATGGTGATGAAATTTATTGCATGAAGACTCATCGACTAGATATTTTATATCTCATTTTTGTATATATACCTCCCCATGGAATGTATTTGGGGTTGGTGATTTTCTTTCTAGACCTGCACTGTAAAATATAAAACTGTATTAATACAAATTGCTATTGAATTTCACTTTTTCTAGATCATCTGAAGGTGGATTGGCTGTTCTGGGACCTGCTACAGAATTCCTATGTCATGCTATGGAACAATAAGTTATACTAATTGTGTTTTATGTTCTCTATATTTGTAAATCTCATGTATGTTTCATGATCTTAATAATAGAGAAGAAGAATAGCATAGGATTTGTTTGAATGCACCCTATGTTCAATCTCTATTGTTAATTATGTTTTCTTCAGGATTAGTCATGAATATGAATTCTTAACTGCTCATGTTTGCACTAATTCTTTCATTTTGAATACTGTTTAGGAATCCTTAACTGCTCCTGCACAATATTCATACACTTTCCCTCTATCAGTATAATGAAAGATTCTTGATTGCCATTCATTCCCTGATTTCATTCCATCATCATCACATTTGAAAATTGTTCCTAGCTTGCCTATCCTGCTCTGTGGCACTATCTTTTCACCAAAAAACTCTTTCAATGATTGCACTTTCAGTGACTCCATTGCCCAATGGAAAAAACATTTATATACTTGCACCCCAACTCTGTCTGAGATCACCATCCAACAAACTCAAAACCAAACCCTGTTCATCATAACTAGCCTAAAATACTCCAAAACAAAGCTAAATTTCAAAGAGAGAGCCCTCTCTGGTTGCAGGTGGGCTAGGACCTGCAGCTAAAAGATTGGTTAATGGTTACCTCGGACGTATTCCCTATAGGAAGCATGGAACAACCTGAGTGATAACAAAGCTCATGAGAATTCATTCTAATCTTTGCTATATTAACTTTCTTCTTTGAGCTAGTTAAAATAAAGAGATACTTTTGATCTTCTAGGGTGAGGTTGATGACCTTCTTATAATAATTTAATTTTCTTTTAGCCACTAAATCTTTCTCACACCACATTTTTCTTTGAACTTAGAAGTAACAATATCTTTAATATTATTTATGTTTTGCAATGCATCATTCTCGTTGATCTCCCAATAGTTTAACCAAGCCCTTTTGTCTTTATGCCAGCTCTGATTGAGCCTTAGTTGGTTTTGGCTGGAATTTAAAGCTAGCTTAGGAAGTCTATGATCGTCTATGTTATTGAGTTTTTGCTTGTACAACAGAAACCTGATCATAGCTAGGCTCTCAATAGGGGAAAAACCTGCTTCTATAAGGAGAATAGGATAGGGTGTATTACTTTTAATTTTTAGGCTATAAGTTATAAAACACTTCTGGGTTCACTCAATCTTTGTCCATGATTCTCTCAAGATGTTGCAACCCCAAACCTCACAGCCATATAAGACAACAGGAGTGGCTAAAGTTTCAAAGAGGAACTTGTTTTTATCCCACATTACAAGGTTTTCTGTTTTGCAATTATTTTCAAGACCAAAATAAGCTTTGCACCCCCATTAATCCTTTTCTCAATGCTATGGTTCCAGTTGAGCTTGGATGAATATCAATTCCTAGGTACTTGTAAGAATACATTTTTAAATATTCATTTCAATTATAAATTTTATAAAATTGAATTAAACATTTAAAAATATATTATATATATTTCTAATACTTTTATATACAAAACTAACTAATATATAAAATTAATTTAATCTATAAATTTTTTAAATTTAAAATAATATAAAAAATAGAATTAGATAAAATAATATTATTAATTACTAATATTAAATTTGATAACTTATAATGATCTCTATGATAATTAATATTAATTTCAATAAATTAAAATGATCATTATTGTCATCAATTTTGAGCATGTTAAATATATATATTCTTCAGCACACAAAGTATAAAATAATATTATTAATTACTAAAGCACACAAAGTATAAAATAATATTATTAATTACTAATATTAAATTTGATAACTTATAATGATCTCTATGATAATTAATATTAATTTCAATAAATTAAAATGATCATTATTGTCATCAATTTTGAGCATGTTAAATATATATATTTTTCAACACACAAAGTAGAACACAAAGGCATACATACTCTACCTTCTTGGGTTTTGAACTCGTAATTTCTTATAAATAAATACATGTTCTTAATCATTAGGCCCACTCAAATTATATACACCATCATTAATAAACAAGGGAGTCACTGCCGTGGCGGTAGTCCCTGTCGGGGTCTGCCACAACAACAATACAAAATTGTAATTATAATTGAATTTCTGGTTTTTAAATTGTTTAGAAGCTAACTGGTAGATGGGTTTTATTTGTACCATGCATTGATGCACAGCTGAAACCAAAAGCCCAGATGATATTGGCAAGCCATTGCCATCTTCCCAGATAGGTCCTTCAATTAGCACGACCAGTACAGATAGCGTTCTATCCACTTGCTATCCTTTTTAATGAGGTTGTTTGTTCCAATTTCCACCCCTTCATGTTTCCACCATGTCATTCACCCTATTCCCAAATCAAGTTTCACTAAATTATATTCTACAGCAATCAATCTTTATGAGCCTGATTGGTTTGAGAGGAACCGTTAGATAGCTAGACTTTTAAACCTATCGATCAAACCCTAATACAATAGAAAAAACCTAAAAAAAACAGAGGAAATGTTACTGGAAGTTAAAATCCTCGTAGTTTACTATAAACAAACCCATGTGTATTTATAGCGTCCTCAATGCAATCGATATATGACTTACATGTGTGAGATTTAAATATGAAGAACTCAACAAAGGTTAAAATAATGTCGAGTATAGTCTTAATATAAAATTAGTCTAAGTATAGAAATATAACGGTGCATGTAAATCAAGTGTTAAGAATTAAGAAAAACATATTATTTTTAGATAGAAACATGTGAAGAGGAAAATTATTTGGGATAGATTCCCAAATACCCAAATATAAATATATTAATAAGTAATATGGGAATTAAAAAAAAAAGAGAGATAAATACAAACATTTAATTATTTATATTAGTAAGTAATATGGGAATTAAAAAAAACGAAGAGATAAATACAAACATTTAATTATTTATATTTTTTTAAAAGAAATATGTTTCGTAGGAAGAATTAAATACAGAGACAGACCTCAAGTCTACTAAATCTATTATGCACCCAAAGGTATCAATTTTTGGAGGCGGCATACCCAAATTCGCAATGTACAGGGCCACACATAGAACCATTTCAATTTTCAACATAGTTTCAGATTCCTGAGCCACAACATAGAACCATTTTAACACAGTTTCAGAATATAGAACCATTTCAACACACAGTTTCAGATTCCTGAGCCACAACATAGTACCATTTTAACACGCAGTTTCAGATTCCTCTAGATACAGGGGTTCTTGGTGCATTAGATTTAAAGATTAAAATAAATTGATGCTAGTTTGTATTTTTTGTTAGTAACATTTTAACACGCAGTTTCAGATTCCTCTAGACGTAGGAGTTCTTGGCGCATTAGATTTAAAGATTAAAATAAATTGATGCTAGTTTGTATTTTTTGGTGCCATGCTACACACCATCGCATATTCAGATACACAAAATGGAGCCACAAGAAATTCATCTAATGATATAGTGACACATACCTCGTAACAGTGAGAATGCCAAAGCTTCTGCTCTTCTTCAGGGAGAGCCTCAAACAAACGCTCTGATATGATATGTTCCACACCTGAAAATCCCAACAAACATTTGTGCCCAAATTTAACATCCATAGCTTAAATTCAAGATGTTATCATTACTAACATGAGGATCAACTGCAACTAAAACTTCAGGGAAAAAAACATGGGCTTTCCCCAACTTTCCTATGAGACGTGCATCGTTGGCATCTGAATCATACACAACATACTGCAAGAAATCCTCATTCGCCCTAGCCACATAATGGTGTGTTTCAATCTGTCTGGTCATATCGTGTCCATATATTGCCCAAGTGCACACATGTTGTACACAAATTGTGTTGACACCTAATCCGAAACGGATGGGTGAACTGGACAGTCATCAAGAAGATGAACTGATCCGTCATGTTTGTGTATATAAATGTGTATTAGCTAATGAATAAGATATCAGTTTTTCTCCCGCTCATTCTGGAGTTACCCTGGGCTGACATGGTATCAGAGCACAGGTCCTAGAAATAGTTGTAACTCCTGCTGTCCTGAGAGATGCTCAGTCCTGAGCACTACTCTGACATTAATTCCCTGGCCCTGCACACTGCCTACACTGCTAAGTGATAGGCTCCTCAGAGAACGCCTCCCTGGCCTGATAACGCCTCGAATTGAAATGCCTGAAGACTGCGTACCTGACATGGTACCTGAAGACTGCGTACTCCTCTGCTGGCGCCACTGTCTGCCTTGGTAGCGCGTATCTGCATTGAAACGCCTGACATCTGAATTGGTAACGTATGGTATTGGGAATTGAAACGGAACTAACCTATGCGTATTGTTTACAAGTTTTAGTTATGAAGTCTCCCTCCCAATTCCTGCGTACTGTTATGAAGGATTAAACGTTGTCCAATATATGAAATGTTGTGTGGAATTTTTTTAAACGCTATTCGATATATGAAACACTGTGTGGAATTTTTTAAAACATTGTCCGATATATGAAACACTGTGTAAAATTTTTGATTGCAAAACGTGTGGAATGTTCTCGTTGCACCGAGAGTAACATTCGTTTGGGCCACAAATCTTCGAAGACATCTCCAAATCCGCCTGAATTTCTAGGTGAGGCAAAGTCAGATCTGTGTTGATCAAAGAAGCCTTTTTTGGAGTCACGACTTAGCGCAAATCTTCGAAGACATCTCCAAATCCGCCTGAATTTCTAGCAATATATATTACAGTGAAGCGCTCAAACATTTTTGTAGCAGAATTTTGAATAACCTGATATATATATTATATATGGTGATTTAAAGCAGAGATAAATATGGTGATAGCAGAATTTTGAATATGGCCTGATATATATTATAGCAGAATTTTGAAGTGTAGCAGAATTTTGAATAGCCTGATATATATTATATATGGTGATTTAAAGCAGAGATAAATATGGTGATAACAGAATTTTGAATATGGCCTGATTTTGAATATGGAATGATTTTGAATATAAATATGGTGATATATATGGTGATATAAATCAGAATTTTAAATGATTTTTTTCTCCATATCAAAATCATTTTTAAAGCAAAGATATATATATGGTGATATATGTAGCAGAATTTTTCTCCATATCAAAATCATTTTTTAAAACAGCGGAAGTTTTTTAAGAGCAATTTTTTTTTCGCCATCAGAAGTATATATCAGCAAAAGTTTTTTA
Source organism: Pinus taeda (assembly GCA_000404065.3). NCBI lineage: Eukaryota > Viridiplantae > Streptophyta > Pinopsida > Pinales > Pinaceae > Pinus > Pinus taeda. The sequence continues at coordinate 26,890 of APFE030931413.1, read as the reverse complement.
TATCAGCAGAAGTAACCTTTTACAGAATGCATTCAATCATCTCTATGATAGGAATAGTTCTCACTGGCAAGGAGAACTATCCTGACTGGTCCCGGATGGTACAACACACCCTCATTTTCAATGAGCTGTGGAAAGGAGTGTGTGTCGGAGAAGGAGACAGTGACCCAGAAAAGCCTACATCAGACAAAGAGCTTGCCATTTGGGAAAACAAGAACAGCAAAGCGTATGCATTAATCGCAGCATCTGTAAATAAGGAGGTGAGTCGCAACATTTCAACATATTCAACTGCCTTTGAAGCTTTACAAAAGCTGAAAGAACTCTATGACTCACATTCTGCACTTGAAGTCGTCCAACTTATGATTAAACTCTTCACTCTTGAACTGCAAAATAATGACCCTCTTGCTCTTGCATCTGAAATAAATCTATAATGCATGATATCAAATCCACTAAAGTTGAGCTAGATATATCTCTTATTGCTTTTCTCAAGGCACTGTATCCTACATACACCAATTATCTTGAGTTTTTGCAAGCAAATGGAAATCTCAAAGATATAACCTTTGACTCTCTTGTGAAAAAGTTTGCTGAAAGAGAAAAAGCCTTTAGAAAGAAGAC
>APFE030931413.1:0-21218 GCA_000404065.3 Pinus taeda | reverse complement strand
TCAGGAGCTGTCTCTTGGAGATCACGCAAACAATCAGTTCCAGCAGATTCCACAACAGAAGCAGAATACGTGGCAGCAGCTGAAGCAACAAAAGAAATTGTGTGGCTCAGAAAATTTCTTGAAGATTTGCAGGTGAAACAAGTACAATCAACTCCACTCATGATTGACAACACCTCTGCAATAAAGTTGGCCAAGAACCCAAAGTTTCATGATCGCACAAAGCATATCAATACTAAATATCATTTGATCCGACATCATGTTGAGGCCAAAACAATCCATCTCCGCCATTGTTCCACAAATGAGCAAGTTGCAGACATCTTCACCAAAGCGCTTGGAAGAGAAAAGCTTGAAAGATTCAGAACGATGCTTGGACTCCCCAACATCCGATTAAGGGGGGGAATGTTGACACCTAATCTGAAACGGATGGGTGAACTGGACAGTCATCAAGAAGATGAACTGATCCATTATGTTTGTGTATATAAATGTGTATTAGCTAATGAATAAGATATCAGTTTTTCTCCCGCTCATTCTGGAGTTACCCTGGCCTGACAAATTGCACAAATTGCGTTAATCTAGATCATGGTTCTGTTCTAGTAATTCAATATGATAACACTTAGAGTAGGGTGTAAGCTAGATATACTTAAAATATAATTATGCCTAAATTATATATCCGACAAATGTCTCATTTTCAGATTCTTGGTAAAAGACAAAGGTAACATAAAGAAAGAATATTTAAATTTTTGTTGACCATAGGAAGAACTTACAATGTACGCATCTACCTGCAAAATAAAATATTGGAAGACATATTGGAATGGGAGTAGCAGCACAAGGCACTTCAAATATATATTTAAAAAAAAACAAGAATAGACCTCACTTCACTACAAAATAGTGATCGAACCTAATAAATAGAAATTCTTAATATTAATCCTAATCAGACTACGCTAATGGCATTGCTGCTGGAATCAAGGTTGCTGGAATGAAACGCGGAGCGACGAGAATTGGATTGTTCAAGGTTGAGAGTGTTGTGAGGCGCTGGAGGATCCACGGAAGGAGGGGCTATGCTCAGACTCAACCTGCTATTTTTGATCGATTCTCTTGCCTCCATTGAAGGCGAAGTTGGCGCACTTGACTTAATTATTTTGGAAGCCTTTGTGGCCAAGTCTGGCCAAAATGGCAAAGTGAATGAATAGTGAATGGTAGGGTTAGAGTACCAACCAGATTCTTGATGTTCCGCCTCATTTAGAGAGGAATATTTAGCTTCATATCTGGCCCTTTCGCCATCGTCAGATTTGTCTAATCTGTACATTCCCAAAGATAGGCAAGGGGGAATAACTGGCCGCAATGCTGCCAACGGAGGTACAGAAAATGCTCCCACAGAGGCGGCTAAATTTGGAGGTGCTCCTCCAGTTTCGAAGAAATTTCCAGACGTCAGAGATGAATTATAGCCCAGGCTGAGCTCGTGCATCACCAGTGACAGTTCCGAGATTCCTTGATAGCAATCTTCCATCTGCGGAAATTTTGAATGTCAATGACATCTTGTAGAACAAATTATAACACAGAACGAAAAATAAGTAAATAATAAAAACTCCAAGTAACAGTGCTAGACTGTTATATTGAATGAACATATAAATGAGAATTAACATTAGATCACCCTGCTATGTTTTATGAATTGTAACTAGCAGTCTACATGTTAGGTCACGTTTGAAGAAATAGGTAGAAATTGAGCTGAAAAACAGCTCCAGATTTCATATAATATAGTTTAACGAGGTTTAGAAGAATAAATTTTATATTCGTTGTGCAAAATTCCAAAAACTCTCAGCCAAACATCCTTTAAAATAGAATTTCTAAAAGATCTGTATATAAAATTGACGAAAATTAAGTCTGCAACAAGGCTTTATCAGGCATAATTTATTTAATTGAAATCATTGAAAGAAATATGAAATATCTGTTTCATTCTCACGAATAAAGCTTTCTGCGGGCTTCTCATTTTTGCTGAGACACCGAATTCCATTCTATTTACAAAATTTACTGGAGCAATAAATATGGCAATAATCAAGAAATTATAGTTCAGCGGAATCTTGAAGCAAGAAATTTGTGAATATAAACTTCCATCTTCCACCTATGAAAAAGAAACCAGGGACGGCACAATTTGAATTAAAGAAAGCAGGATGTAGATCAAAGATGAAGATTTGTAAACAGGATTATCTGTAGAATACCAAAAATAGACAATTTGAACAGAAATGAATTTTTATTATTATTTTCGAGCTTATGGTAATAAATATACCGAATCAGTGGATATATCGAACAGGCTCGACCTTCGTTTCCTTTTGTTCAAATTACTCCGCCTAAGAAAATACTTTTGTGCATGGCTAGCAACTTGAGAAGCTCTGAAGCATCTGGGCACCTGCATCTATCAGGTGGGATCCCACGGTGCATGGCTTCCCTGGCACATCTTCTGGGGTTGAAGCTATGTAACCAGAAGGTGGTCTCTCGCTCAATGTCATGTTGATGGATAAACACACACTAATATCTTCCTCAGCTGAAAATTCAATTACAGAGACAAGGAATAGAAGAACACAATACAGAACAAGCATAGAAGGTAGGTGGCCAGAGTCAGTTTAGCTTGAAAGCTCAGCCACAGCGACGTGACATGCATGAAACACTTAGCTTCCTCTCTAACTTTGCTAACCCAACACGTGATTTCATCTTAATAAAAAGTGGCCCCAACTGGACTTTGGATAGAATGAACTTTGGATAAAATGAAGGCACGAAAAAATTACTGCTGCCCGAACTTTGGATATAAAATTTGGATATAAACAAACTTTGTAATTAAAATGCAGGTTGCCAGAGAACGTTGTATATAAAAAAGTTACCACAATATTTCCATATCGGGCCACGTGAAGGCTGCAATAAGAGGTAGAATATTTTTCAAAAAAAAACTTTGGTTAAAATTTGTAATGACCAAACATTTTACATGAATAAATTTTTATTTACCTTATGGGTGAATGGAAATAACAGAAATTATTACTTTCTTGAAAATGATGATAATATTAATTGTGCAAATGGTATAATATGAATTGCATGATATGTGTGTGTACACAGTAACTTTATGTGAAAAGTTATTTACTCTTCCTGCTTAAAGATAAAGGAAAAACAGTTGCCAGCATAATAGGGGAAACCCTAACTGTTCCCTCTTTCCCATAGAAAAAGGGAAAGAAGAAAAGACCCGAGTTGTTGATGAACAAACGGGGAAAAATAAAGGCAAAAAGGCACTGGAGCAGAAGAAGAGGGTGCTACGTCTGGTGGTGACCAGATAGCACAGACACATTGGTGTTTCATATTGCTGAGGCTGTGGCTGGCAAGAAGAGCTTGGGGGAGAGAACCAGTTCAGAAGACTGGTCTCGTGGCTGGGAGGATATCAAGCATACAATCATCTTCTACGTGCTGTAGAAGTGCAGAAGATCAAGGCAAGATACACAGGTAAGTATCTGTAGCTTCATTAATTAGAGACTAATTATTATGCTGTATACTTAAGAATCTGAATTGTAGTTGTTGTGGGTGTGACTCTTGGGCTGTAATACAGAATCTGGGTATTACTGAATGCAATACCGGTAACGATTACGCCCTGTTATATATATATATATATATGTCAAGTATTAAGTAAGAGGAAGAAATAGAAAGGGAGAACTGAGAGGTACCCTGTACATTACTTCCGAATAAGTGAAGTTGTGTGATTAAAGAGACAGTAATCACCAGAGGCTAGAAATAAATAGAACAACTGAACTATCAGTAACAGGTATGAAAACAGGTATAAATATATTAATACCTAAACTAGATAACAACATCTGAAGTAACCATTTACTTCTAATACAGAACTCTACGAGCAGCGATTCACATTTCCCATAATATTGTTGCAAGTATTGGAAAAGAAACCAAAACAAATACAGAAACATTTGGAATGAGGTTTCGTTACGGAAGGTAACAGTCAAGAGAATATATACATGTCTGTCTTGAAAACATATCAGTCAAGAGAATATATACATGTCTATCTTGAAAACATATCAGTCAAGAGAATAAATACATGTTTGTCTTGAAAACATATCAGTCAAGAGAATAAATGCATGTCTGTCTTATAAACATATGTGTTCCAGATATAGTGGTACAAACCCTCGTAAGAACCATAACTCTATAAGGGTCACAAGAAATCGAAATACTGTACTCACTATATAACGATAATAAAAATAACTGTCAAATATCATAACAATGGAAATATCGGGTTGGCCGATACACCGGCGTGAACCACCTGGTGGAATGGCGCCCCGCATGCTATCAAATAAGGGTTGATATACCCGATGGTCATACCATCCACACGGCGAATATAGTTATTTTAACTCCAAGAAAATTGAAGAACCGAAATGAACATTAACAGGCTAAGCTACAGCTAACAAAGAGTGGTAGTAAAACGCCAGCAATGGAGCCGTTACGGGACCGTAACAGGCCTCCTAAACCAAACATAATCACATCAGAATCGTTACCATCAGTCCGTCAATCGGCTTAGTCTTTTATCAACAAATATACATCAAACCCACTAACCTGTATATCATATAACCCGATAAAAGGCGAACCTAGGAAGGGCAAGGTCGTAACCAAACCCTCAGATCATTTCATTGAAACTAAAATAAATAAACAGTATGTAATATATGATGTATCGGTGGCTCATAGGGAGCGGCACCGTGCGCTAACAGTATGCAACATATTAAAAACAGTAAAGGAGATAATATGGATTATAGAACATTCAAGGTCTGTTCGACAATGGGAACAACCATAAACCTGAAGCATCAACCGACCATGATGCCGAGTCCATTCAATATGGTTACACTGTATATACAAATAATTACAAACCCAGATCTGAGCTATCGACAGACCGTAACCAACACCAAACCCTAATGACAAGCTACTCATTCGACAACCTGGGTTTCAACCCCAGCAATCGTAAACAGAGAATGAAAGGAGAATTTTGCCGAAGTGAGGCCATGGCGCCAAGTCATGGTGAAATGGACAAAACCCTGGTAGAGAAGATTAATATGAGTTCAACTCCAAGATGAAATCAACCAATGCAACCTACAGGGTAGCGCGCTTACCTGGTTAAAGGTCTGAAGGCCGAAACCCTGAATAGCCCTTGCAACGGCGTCCTTGTCGGTCTGCTACCCTGTTCCACAAATAATAACAAGGTAGTTAAACATACTCCTAACAAATACAGTGAAAAGAACGAATAATACAATACTGAAACGAAGTGAAGGCATATTACCTGTCGCAGTTGGAGATAGGGCAAAGATCCATGAAGGTTTCACCGCCCACAGGCCGTCACTGTAATCCATTCGAGGTATCAGTAAACTGTACCAGGAATTCTCACGGCAATGGCACCCTGACCATGGCAATCACGCCGGAACAAAAGCTACCTCTGTGAAGCTGGAGTAACAGCGCAAATGACCGAGAGCAGAACGAATGAACCTTATGTATTCCCCGCCCAAGGCATGTCTAACCTCCACCGTTAGATCACTAGTAGTAATCCTGACCGCCGATTGACATGAGGATCCCGAGAAGTGGGTGGCGGGACTGTAGCATTAAAGTCCCAGCTACCGAAACCAAAGCTCAGCACGGCAGATCGATGGAGGGTTTCAGAGATGCCAGGTGTCGCGACCAAGGCGCCCCACCTGCCGCCGAATGTAATGAATTGTACCATACAAGGTTATCAAGGACAATCAAAGGTCCAGTTAATAGTCAGAAGACAGATATGCCGGATCAGTGCATTTATAACCATATCCATTGTTAACCAAGTCAAACATCATGAAGGCATTATTATATAGCTATGTAAGTAGTGTAAATAAATTTTTTTTTATGTGAGTAATGTGTAGTATAGGTAAGGTTATGACAAAATTTCAGTGAATGATATTGTCAACATTAAACTTTGGTTAAAATACGTATAGGCGTAAAAAAGAATCGGTCAAAAGATGAATTAATATAATCCTGCTTAAAAAAGACTAATAATAAATAAGTAAAATCTAATGAAAAAAAATATTAAATATGTCAATGTTGGGAAATCACTAGAGAACTCAACAACGAAAGCGTGATGGAAAAAATGTATGTGCGATGTGTAAGAGGTTTCAAGTTTGAGATCCAAAAGAAAAATGTCCGTCAGCGATGTGTGGGAGGTTTCGAGTTCGAATTTTGTTACATTTGCACGGTCGGAAAAAGGAGAAATCATATATCGAACCGTTTTATGGGACCGTTTGACCCTCAGAGCACATCACGGGAACTTTAATTATTACTGAACGGGAACATTAATGCACTTTCACTTTATCTTCGATTGGACAATAGATACTATTAAGACGAAGCATATTCCACCATGAATTAAAAATTAAACAAGTATCCATCAACGGATTGATAGCGATATCATTCAGCTAATTAAATTTTTGTAGGTTCATTAATAAAATTTAAATAACAAATAATAAAATATAATAATTGCAAATATGAATAATTATATCCTATTTTAATTTATATGGAAAAATAAATTTTATGTTATATATATATATTCTTTTTTCTCACTCTTTTTTTTCTCTTATACACATAATTATTTTTATTTCTAATTACATATTTATCAAGTAATTTTATTAAAATTTCCTATATTTATTAATTACGTGCTGAAAAAGGTCATAGTGCTAAGAAAGATACCAAGGATCGATTTTCTGGTGTTCATCTTCCCTCTATCTAAGGGACTGCTGACAAGATTGCAAGGATCCTAAGGAAGCATAAGGTGGCTTCAACCTTTAGGCCTTTAAATACCATTCAGAGCTCCCTTAGATCTATAAAACACCGAGTAGAATCCAAGAATATGAAGGGTGTTTACGTTATCCAATGCTCTTGTGGGACTCCCTGCATTAGTGAGACTGGTCGCTCTATTAATCAAAGGATTCGTGAACATGTTGCTAACATCAAGCATGGCAGGACCCACTTCTCTACTTTGGCGTCCTCTACTTTGGCGGAGCATGCATATAAATCTAAGCAGCACATCTACATTGAGGAAGCCCAAGTCGTTTCTAGGGTTAGTCATTTCCATCACCATAAATTGAGGGCAGCCCTAGAAATTGAAAAAAGATCCAATAATTTGAATAGAGATGATGGTTGGAATATTAGTAGAAGTTGGGTCCCTGTCCTATCCTCCTAGTTTTTTAGATTTCTTTTTGAGATTTATTTTGTTTGTTTGTTTATCTATGTAGGTATTGGCTCCCTTTTTATAGTGTTTGTTGTTGATTTATTCTTCATTAGATTTTATTTTCTTGATGCTTCATGTTTTCTTTATGTATTTTATCATCCTATTCGTATTCGTTCTTAACTCCTTTTAGTATTTTTGTTATTTTTTTAATTGGTTTCGGCCTCATATTTTATTGTTGACTGTGTTTTATTTAATGATTACCTTTCTTTGAATATATATATATATATATATATATATATATATAATATATATATATATATTATATATATATATATATATTGTTTATATTTTTATTTTATTTAATTTTCCATTATTATTTTTAATTTAGTTTTTTTATTTCTATTAATTATTTATTTATCAAATGATCTTGTTTCGATTACTTGACTTATTTTTATAATTTTGAGTTGTCTCCTCGTTTAGAGTTTGACTTTGATTTTTTTATTTTTTTTTAATATCTAAATTTAACTATTATTTCCCTAAAACTAGATGTTAAATATAATGACTACTTATTATTATTTGTTTTAATAAAGTGATAAAGTAATATCATAATTAAAAATTATTTTTAAAAAACTTAGTAAATTATTGTTTTTTAATAAATTAATTTAAATATTATTTTTCAAAATAGCTAGTTCATTACTTAATAATTTTTTATTTTAATATATTAATAAATAAATATCATAATTTTAAATATTATTGTTCAAGTGTAGTTGTTACTTGAAATTATGTCTCACATTGCTCTCTATTTAAGTCTTTGCCATGGTTTGCCTCTTCATCTGGTGCTCATGATGAACCACACTTGTTGATCAAAAAACATTGGCTAAATATTTCTCTTATATAATTTCTACTGAAAAATTTTACTTAATTCATTATGAATTACAAAAGCTTTAATACAGAAAATATTATTATTGTTATAAATCATTATTATTATTTTAATTTTAATGTGATAACATTTAAAAAAAAAGTTTCATAGTATTGTTGAGTTGATTTATCAAAGCATGCAATGGTGGATATACAATTTGTTTCATTTAATATTGTGGTGGGAGATGGGAGAATGATAATATGAATTATAAATAAAAAAAATAATAATATTTATTTATTTATAATTAAGATTAATTTAATTTAACTTTTATTTTGAAAAATAAAATATTTTTTAATTATATAATAATATTGATTTTTATTTTTTATTATACTTGCTAATTTATTTAGTTTTATTTTAAAATAAAATATTATAATTAATTTATATATATATATATATATATATATATATATATATATAAATATACTTGTTATTATTTCTATTAGTGTTATATACTAATAATTTTTAAAGAAAAAACTAGAAATTACATAATCAATATTTAAATTTAAAACAACAATTATATATAGGTAATAAATATTTTTCATTAAAAAACAATCTACACTTAAGTATGGGAGAGATATTATCAGTAATCCGAATCAGATCCTAGAACACTCTCTAACTTTTCATGAACTCTTAAAATTATGTCAAAGTTTCAAAGTCTTATAAAGATCAAGCTTATCAGAGATATCCTCGAAACAATTGCAATTTGTGAACAACGCGGAGCAATGAGGACCCTCAGTCAAGCGCGCAAGCCATCGGCCCATAGTAACGTGTGCTGCCACAAATTAGCAAAACCAGAGATCAAATTAAGAAACAAGGGTAGTTTCTGATATGCGATTAGCGACAAAAACCCCTCAAAGAAGGGCTAGCCCCAAGTGCCCGAACCCAAAAAGTTATAAAATGCAACCGATATCACGCTGATTCCGTTAGAAGCGAAGTCCCACAAAAACCAGCAGAATATCGAAAGGGCTTCGAGCGGTAAGCAGTTTCAACTGAGTCCTGCCCGATGCCACACAAGGGGTGCCATGCGTCTGGTGGAAGAGAGAGAAAACCACTCACATCAGATGGGTAAATGTCATGTTACTTATCCGCCCGATATGGATGATGACCATTGGATCTGGAGGCCCCAGATCGACAGCGGAGATGCGTTCCGATGGGTGACCAGATTTGACGAAGTAAGTAGGCAGAGTTGTATAAGATTTGAAGTCCGACGTGGACGATGCATTGGCAGGAATTCGTGTTTCGCAGGCATTCTTGGAGTTAATGGAATAAACGATAGTTTTGAGAATGTCCAAGAGAATTGACACTCAATTCATTACGAAATAGGTGGCCACCTCCCTCTGAGGAGTTATACAGTGATGATTACGCAGAACAGAGGGATTCAAACATATAGAGATAGGGAAACCGGAAAGTCGGGAAGTGGAAATGAATAGTAAGAAAGCAGATTAGCTTTAAAGCCACGAGGTGACAGAGAAAGAAGCAAGTAAGTTAGATGCAAAAATCTAAGAGCAGAGAGAAGAAGCCAAGCTGACCTACAAAAGCAAAAAGGCAGCATCGAGCCAGACAAAACCAGAGAGAGTTAGAGAGTCTGTGTACTCTAGAGAATGCTTGAGAGGTTCAAGTGAACTCCTATGTATATGACTATCATGTATGAGTCTCAGATTGGGCTCATACTACTATGACCAATAGAGGTTGAGTTTCAGTAAGTAGAGTCTGTGTACTCGAGAAACTTGGGGGATCCAAGTACAGTCTTACTGATTTATATCTGCTGTGTGAAACTCAAATTGAGCTAACTCTTGTAAAAACTCTTCTTTGAAAACATAATAGAGAGGCTACCACTGAAGGTTGGACCGGGAGATGTAGACCAAGAGTATTGGGTGAAATCCTTATTAAACTTGTTGTGTTTACATGTTTGTCTGTTATGTTTTCTCTAACTACTTCAGTGTCTGTGTATTTCGCAATCTTATCGATCTATTGCATAAAATAACATAGGCACATGAGTTTGTAACACCTTAATTGTTTGTCTTAGATCAATATCAAATCAAGTGGTATCAGAGCTTTAGGTTACTAAAGTTAGACAAGCTTGTGTTGGATTTTTGTTGAATGATAATTAGATCAAAGCTTAAATTAGGAGAAGGATAGTTGGTTGAAGCTAACCCAGAAATTGGAAGAGTCTACCCTAAGAGGAAAATGTCAGAAGAAAGTCCCTTGTAATCAGACTCCCAATTCATGGATAGTTTCATGACCATGAGAGCCATGGTAGAAGAAATGTATAGAGAATTTAAGAAAGGTAGAGATGAATATTCATCAAACTCCAAACAAGATAAAGGAGCAGAAGAATCGCTCCTCCATGACCACTCTAAAGGTAAAGGGAAAGAAGAAAAACTTCCCGCACCTCCTAATATCCCTGAAAATAAAAAGAAAACATCTTTGATTAATTTAGATGTTAAATTTGATTTGCCGATATATGATGGAGAGTTGAATTCAGAGAAGCTGGATAATTGGATTAGACAGATTGATGTATATTGCAGGATCTAGAGCATTGATTTAGACAAGAGCAAGATTCAGCTGGCCAGCCTACGCCTTGGAGGCACTGACTTGGTATAGTGGGAAGGCAAGACACAAGCTGACATGAAGAAGCACGGTAAAATTCTTTTTGTCTGGAGTGAATTTGTTTCTGCAATTAAAAAATAGTTTTATCCACTAGCTTATATGCAGCAAGCCATGATGAGTTGGCAAACTCTTCGACAATTAAAGGGGAAAAGTGTACAAGGCTACACCCAAGAATTTAGGAAAAGAGATTTGATTCTAGGAATTTCTTTAGACTCACCTGAAACTCTGCTGAATTATATAGGTGGTCTACACAGCTATTTAAAGCACACCATTCTCATGTTTAATCCCATTAGCATAGATGAGGTATCTGTTCAGGCTACACATCTAGAGGCTAGAGGCAAGAATGTGAACCCAGAAGTTGAGGAATCATCAAAACCCATTGCAAGCAAGACTAAGGAAAAGAGAAAATAGAAATGGAAAGAGAGGAAGACAAATATTGTACAAAAGACCAAATCTTCATGCACTCACTGCAAGAAGGATGGGCATGATGATGAACACTGCTAGATTCTGCATCTGGATCTGAGGCCCAAGAAGTACAATGGAAAAAAGAAGAAGACTGATGTAGCTATTCAAAAACATTTGGGGTTAAATTCAGGGGATGAAACAACAATCACAGCCACATGTATAAAACGTAAAAATTATGAAGCATCTACTAGTAATTCTACACAATCTACTGATAATGAAGAAAATGAGAGGAAAAGAAAGGAGCTTTTTCATATTAGAGTTATTTCCAAGCATCAAAAGATAGATACTTTGTTTGATACTGGCTCACAAGTAAATTTAATTTATGAAGAAATTGTAGAGAAGTTGGGGTTACTAACCACACCTCACAAGAATCCATATCCATTAGGTTGGTTATGTGATAGAGCAAAGCTACAAGTGACTAGACAATGTAAACTTAGGTTTTCTTTTGGGTCAGCATTTGTAGATGAGGTTGAGTTAGATATTGTTCCCTTGGATATATGTGGAATTGTTTTAGGAAGTCCTTACTTGTAGGATAAAAAAGCTATTTTCTATAGGGCAGAAAACAAGTATCAACTCGTTAAAGATGGAATTGAATATATTGTAAGAGCTCATAAACTCAAGGATAATTATACTCTCATAAACTCAGGGGAGATGAAAAGAATTGTAAATTCATGCAAACAATTTTTATTGATGGTTGTAAAGGAAAAGAAACCTGATAAAACCAATGTATTTGAGGGTTGTATTGCTGAACAACAAGCTGATTTAGAAAAAGTTGTTTTAGAATATGATATACTATTTCAAGAACCTAAAGGTCTGCCACCCAAAAATTAATAGTACATGATATTAATTTGCAGGAAGATGCTCCATTTCCTAACATCAGAATGTACAAGTTGTCCGCTTTAGAGAATGTAGAAATCAAGAAGTAAGTATAGGAGCTGCTCGAGAAAGGGTTCATAAGACCTAGCACATCGCCATGTGGGTCTCCAATTGTATTAGTGAGAAAGAAAGATGGCTCATGGAGAATGTGTATTGATTATCGAGCACTGAATAAGATAACGATAAAAAATCGTTATCCCCTTCCTCGCATAGATGATCTACTAGATCAATTGAAAGAAGTTGTTTATTTTTCCAAATTGAACTTGCATAGTGGCTACCATTAGGTTAGAGTTGTAGAGCAAGATGCATGGAAGACTACTTTCAAAACAAAGCAGGGATTGTATGAGCGGTTGGTTATGCCTTTTGGCTTAACTAATGCTCCTGCTACTTTGGTTGGTCATTGTATATTTAGATGACATTCTTATATTTAGTAAAACATGAGAAGAACACTTGAAGCATGTAAAGCAGACTCTAGATGCTTTGAAAAGAGAAAATCTTTATGTTAAGCTCTCAAAATGTGAATTTGGAAAAACATCTTTAATTATGTGGGTCACATTGTAGGGGGTGGTGAATTGAAGATAGATACCTCTAAGGTTGCAGTCATTGTAAACTGGCCTAAACCCAAATCTGCTACTGAAGTTAGAAGTTTCCTAGGAGCAGCACAATATCAAAGAAATTTTATTTCTAACTTTTCCTTGATTGCAGCTCCCTTACATGCTTTAATAAGATTGAACAAGGTGTTTCAGTGGGGAGAAAAACAACAAAAAGCCTTCAACACCTTGAAAGAAAAGATTAGTACAGCACCAGTACTAGCACTGCCCGATCTTCAAAGACCATTTGAGATTGAAACAGATTCCAGTGACTATGCCATGGGAGCAGTGTTGATGCAACACGGTAAACCCATATGTTATCATTATGAGACATTTAATTCTGCAGTAGTTAATTATCCCACATATGATAAAGAATTATATGCATTAGTATAGAGTGTGAAAAAGTGGAAAAATTACCTAATGGGCAAAGAGATAGTTATACATATTGATCATCAACCACTTCAATATTTTCACTCACAAACTAAGTTGTAGCAATCAAGACACTATAGGTGGATGGGTTTTCTACAATAGTTTCATCTTGTCATCAGATATAAAAAGGCATACACAATAAAGTTGCAGATATGTTGTCCAGACCAATCATAAATGCATTCTACTATACTTAAAGCATAATTCAGTATTGCATGAAAAGCTACGTGAACAGTATGCTCAAGATATAGATTTTAAAGATGTATATGCAACTTTAAGCCATGGCAAACAAGTAGAAGAATTAGAATTATCATGTTAAGGACCAACTCTTGTATCATTTTGGAAATTTATGCATTCCACAAACTAAAAGAGTTAAAGATAATTCGAGAAGCACACACTTCTCTAATATCAGGTCACTTTGGTGTAAGTAAAATAGTTGCACAGCTGCAAAGATTTTGTTATTGGCCAAAAATTAATGAAACAGTTTCTAGATATGTAAGAGGGTGTACTATGTGTTCTAAAAGCAAGCCTAGCAATAGAAAACTAGGTTTATACACTCCACTACGATTTCCTTCTCATCCTTGGGAAAGTGTTTCCATGGACTTCATTGGGGGACTACCTAAATCTAGAAAAGGTCATGACTATTTATATGTTATTGTGGATAGGTTAAACAAAATGTGTATTTTAATACCTTGTAACAAACAAATTACAGCTGAAAAAACTACAAAGTTGTTCTTTTAGCGTGTATGGGTTCATTTTGGATTACCCACTTCCATTGTATTTGATCGAGATACCCGATTTGTTGGGAAATTTTGGTTGAGTCTGTGGGAATCGATGGACACCAGACTGAAGAAGAGCACAAATTTTCATCCACAAATAAACGACCAAACAGAAGTGGTCAACAGGACAGTGATCTAGTTGATCAGAGGCTATTGCAGCAAGCATCCCAAGCTTTGGGATGAACACCTATGTAATGAGCAGCATGCTTACAACCGAGCTAAACATTCTTCTACACAGAGATCTCCTTTTGAGACCTATTTTGGTTTCATGCCAAGGTCTCCCTTGGATTTTATCTTTGGTAAAGACATAGCAGTTGATGGACACAGTGATGTGGACAAGGCAACCAAGTTCATTGAACAGATCCAAGAGATTCACCAAACAATACAGGAATAGCTGGAAAAGATCCAAGCCAAGTACAAGGCAAGGCATGATAAGCATCGGATTGAGCATAGTTTCCAAGTTGGTGATCAAGTCTAGTTGTATATTAGCAAAGACAAAATGCAAGGTGAAGGTAAGAAGCTGAAGCTGATAAGGTATGGACCTTTCAAGATACTTGAGAAAATTGGTGAGAATGATTTTCACCTTGATTTGCCAGCTTACATGCACATCTATTCAGTTGTTAATTTAGAAATCTTGAGATTATTTGAACCTTCATTGATTGAAGATCCCGAAGAGTAGAGTCAATTACCTTCTATTGATGATCTGTTGCCTGAATATCTCAATGAATTGCAGGAAGATACAGTCCTGGACAGGAAGGTAAGAACTATGCGCAGAGGGGATGTTGAGTACCTCAGGATTGGGCTCAAAGGTTCAAAACCAAGTAGTGCAAGATGGGTAGAAATTGGGCAAGAAAGGAATTTATACCCTCACTTGATTGATGCTTAAAAGCCAACTTTTGGTGGTCCAAAAGATTTTTTTAATGGGAAGGCCGTGATCCGAATCGGACCCTAGAACACTCTCTAATTTTTCATGAACTCTTAAAATTATGCCAAAGTTTCAAAGTCTTATAAAGATCAAGCTTATTAGAGATATCCTCGAAACATTTGCAATTTGTGAACAACGCGGAGCAACGAGGACCCTCAGTTAAGTGCACAGGCCGTTGGCCCATGGTAACGCGCACTCCCACAAATTAGAAAAAACAGAGGTCAAATTAAGAAACAAGGGTAGTTTCTGATATGCGATTAGCGACAAGTCACTAATCGCATATCGCTAGGCAAATCCCTCAAAGAAGGAAAAACCTCGAGCGCCCAGACCTAAAAGGTTATAAAATGCAATGGATATCGCACCTATTCTGTCAGAGGTGAGGTCCCACAAAAACCAGCACAATATCAGAAGGGCTTCGAGCGGTAAGCAATTTCAACCGAGTCCCGCCCAATGCCATACAAGGGGTGCCATGTGTCTAGCTGAAGAGAGAGAAAACCACTCACATTGGACGGGTAAATGTCATGTTACTTATCTGCCCAATATGAATGACGATCGTTGGATCTGGAGGCTCCAGGTCAACGGCGAAGATGCGTTCTGATGGGTGACTGGATTTGATGAAGTAAACAAGCAGAGTTGTATAAGATTTGAAGTCCGGCGTGGATGATGCGTTGGCAAGAAGTAATGTTTCACAGGCATTCTTGTAGTTAACGGAATAAATGGTCATCTTGAAAATGTCCAAAAGAACTGACACTCAGTTCGTTACGAAATAGGTGGCCACCTCCCTATGAAGCGTTATACAATGATGGTTACATAGAACAGAGGGATTCAAATGGACAAAGGCAGGGAAACTGGAAAGCAGGAAGCGAAAATGAATAGTCAGAAAACAGATTGGCTTTAAAGCCACGGACTGACACAGAAAGAAGCAAGTAAGTTAGACACAGAAAGCGAAGAGGAGAGAGAAGAAGCTGAGCTGACCTACAGAAGCAAAAAGGTAGCATCGAGCCAGACAGAGCTAGAGAGAGTCAGAGAGTCTGTGTACTCCAAAGAAGGCTTGAGAGGTTCAAGCAATCTCCTTTGTATATGCCTATCATGTATGAGTCTCAAATTGGCCTCATACTACTATGACCAATAGAGGTTAATTTTCAGTAAGTAGAGTCTATGTACTCCAGAGACTTGGGGGATCCAAGTATAGTCTTTCTGATTTATATATGTTGTGTGAGACTCAAATTGAGCTCACTATTGTAAAAAATCTGCTTTGAAAATATAATAGAGAGGCCACCACTGAAGGTTGGACTGGGAGACATAGCCCAGGAGCACTAGGTGAACACCTTATTAAACTTGTTGTGTTTACATGTTTGCCTATTATGTTTTCTCTAACTACTTCAGTGTTTGTGTCTTTTGCAATCTTATCAATTTGTTGTATAAAATAACATAGGCACATCCAAGCACATGAGTCCATAATACCTTAATTGTTTGTCTTAGATCAATATCAAATCAATCACATAATGTTATATGGAAGAAAATAAAACAATAATTATATAAAAAATAAATGTTAATAAAAAGAAAACTTTTAATATTGAATAGAACATTAATTGAAAAAATATATTTTAATGTCAACCATAAACAAAAACACATAGAGATCTATAATTCTTTCATTTTTTAAGAAAAATATTACACAAATCTAAAATAATATTTGATATTACAACCAACCATGAAAAATATTAGAAATGAATCTCATGTTTAACATAAAAATCTCTCTCTCCCTCCTCCTCTCTCTCTCTCTATATATATATATATATATATATATAAACAAAACAAAAAAATTAAATGTAAAATTTTTCTTATAATTTTACTTTTACACATATTTCAATTTCTATAATAAATTTTAATATAAAATTTATATATAGATAAATATGTAGTGATATTAATTCTCACCAATTCATTTTACATCCTCCCGAAATACTAGTCATCTGGGTTCACATACTACATAAATGCCAGTCACTTGGGCTCCTAGATTGGGTTTGTTGCTGCTTTCCTCGTCATGTCTTGAATGAATATGTTTAATTTATGAAATGATGAGCCTCCTAGTAGCACCACCCTTGCTGCAATTTTCTTGGAATTGACAACATTCTCCCTCAATTGGTCTCCTTGTGGAGTTGACGTCATTCTCAATTGATCTCGTTGGGGAGTTGAAATTCAAATTTGGAGCTAGGTAATAAAAATGTCCACACTTTTTTATGCATTTATCATTTGAATTAAGAATGTGTTTTTCTTAATATCCCCATATTGTAGTATTTATTTATATGTAAAATTTGACCACGACATAATAGAATCATTTTTTAATTCACAAGACCATAGGTATTAGACAAATTAATCAAGTTTTTAATAGAAGGATGCAAGAGTTATTTTTTGTAAAGTTTACAGTGAGTGTATATCAAAGATTCCTTTATTTGGAAAATCCATGTTATAGGATATTTACCATCAAACTACCTCACATAATATAGTGAATTAAGTAGTGCCCTAATCTTGATATGAACCCCCAATGATGTGAATTTTGGAGTGATGAATGAAATTAGTAATGCAAGACTCAATATTAGTATTCTCTAAATGTGTCCATATCTCCCTCATATGTGACTAGGGTTCAACAATTTTTTTCTCCTTATTTTTTATTTCCTTATATCACAATATCAATTTTAGGGAGACTCTCATTTAGGGTATGTATGATAATTCGTTTAATTGGATTTCTTAATTATTCTATCTTTAAATTAACTTTCTCTTTTTATCTTCAACTTCCATCTTCTAATCCAACCACTTTTCCATCATTTTATCTTCAATTTCTCTTTCAATAATTTCTTACCAATGCTAAATCAACCTATATTATGAAAATAGGAATGGGAAATGAAATAGGGAATGACATCCATGGGATTTTTGTATAAGAAACATTATGTATCCTTCTACAATTTTTTGGAAAAATTATTCTTCTTGACTTTTGTCTTAACAACTTTTTACTACTAATGAAAATAACTTGCACTGAAAATATGAAAAAAAATATAATTATATTGTTATTAGCATTAATACATTATAGATGGATATGGTGCACCTTGATTCTAGATATGTTTAGTGAACCAAAAATTTAATTTTGTATAGATAATATATGAGGAATGACCTTTATTTTATTATTGGGTTGAGTACTATTCATGAGAAAATATTTTTTCAATATGACGAATTATAAATGCATTTTATTACTTGCATTCATGCCTTATATTGATGTGTTTTTGTATTTTTTCTCTATTCAAATAATTGTGTCTATAACTAATCAATTTAGTTTGTTTAAAGCATATAGCAATGATGACATTTTTAGAAATACTAAAGTCTAGCCTGAAGGATCTATTTTTAAAAATAAAATTTATTTTGTAACATGGAATGAGCATTCAAGAGCTATTACAATTTATTAGTACACATGACATTGGTAGTCTTTCCATGTACTCACAAGTATCTAATAATGTTCTATTAAATAATATCAGTAGCTTTTACGCCATTACCTTGAATATGTCAAAGGAAATACATGTTTGGAAAATGGGTTTAGTCATCAAAATATCAATTCAACAAGTCATATTCATTAAGTACAATACATTATGGATGTACATATTTTTTTGTTATGATATTAAGCTAAGAAGATGTTTCCACAAAATAGATAGTTACATACAAGATAAATCCATTAAGATTATTTACACAACTATAAATGATTGGAGATTTAATACAATGCACTTTATATTTTGAATCACTCTCTTAATGCACCTTATATTTTGAATCACTCTCTTAATGCACCTTATAGTTTGAATCACTCTCTTTCAATGCACCTTATATTTTGAAAATATCTCTCTTAGAGTGAGTCTTTTAATGCTGTTTATTAGCTTCTAATTTGCAGACATCAATTTTTGTATATAACTTCATATATTTGATAAGAATCTCAAAAGATACATATTATGAAATAAGTTCACATTTGTGGGAGGCATATAGTCCAAGTTTCTTTAACTCTATCACATTTGAACAAATTTAACATAACATTAGCTACGATGAGTTATAATGCATATGAAATGCATATACAATTCTTTAATGTAGTTATTAATATTACAAAAAATAATGCAAGTCCCTAAACAAAACTTATGATTACCATGAGATAAAATTACACTTTAACAAGCATATAATGGTCTTAAACATTAAAGGAGTTTACTGCTCAATGGTATTAAAACCTTGATTGTTTACAATAAAATAAGTCTCCATTGCATCAACGACTTGAGATAATGTAATTATTCCACGAAGATCCTTTTCAATCACCTATAATAATAATGCACCAACCATGGTGACTCTAGTCTCAATTTAACCATATTGAGGTAGAAATATCAAAGTTTAGGATCGCGAGAAACCTAAAATTCGATCTAATAAACCCATAGGATATGATTGAAAAATGCTAATCAAAGCTTCAGAATGAATATACCATTGATGAGCAATGATTTGTCAAATTTTAGCCTACACAAAGTGTTTTTCTAATTAATTCACACAATTCTTAGTATAAACATAACTTTATCCTTCACAATTGATAATACAATGAATATACCATTGATAAGCAATGATTTGTCAAATTCTAGCCTACACAAAGTGTTTTTTTTTATTAATTCACACAATTCTTAGTATAAACATAACTTTATTCTTCACAATTGATAATACAAATCCATACAACATGCACATGGGAATCAACCAACTACTACTACAATCCTAGCTAAATACAAAAATGACTACATAGATAAATATAAAGAAAGACACATTTAGTCTCACTCGATCCACTATAAATAACAAGATGGTCAAAGAATTAAGATTTACAATAAAAAAAATAGTTGCATGGCAAGAAAAAGATGATTTACATTAATAACACCTCATATATTGTGAAATTAATTATTATAAAAATATGAAATAATTGACATTCTAAACTTTATAAAGTATTAAAAAACATAAAAATAAATTCATAATAATATTTGAGTTAATAAAATCATCACACATTAATTCTAAACAAATAAATTATTAAAAAAACAACAATATTACTTTAAACAAAAAAATAACTCTTAAGAATTATTACTCTTTATTAAATAATTATCTTAAGAATTATTAGTCTTTATAAATAATTACTTTAAGATAATATGAAATATCATTTTTTATTCTTTTCAAAATCCTAAATAATAGATAAAATAAAAAAATGGTTTTGCCTCACTCATGATTTTTGAGTTATAAGTTTAAAACATGTTGAAAATCCAAAAAAAATTAAAAAGTATTTAGCTCTGATAACTCATAATGCAACCACGATTAATTTGTTGTGTACTGATTGGAAAGAATGTGATATGGAACCAAAAGGTGCTTTAACGTTTATATATAGGTCACTAATATCCACTGCAATATTTCATTTATTGGAAGAAGTTTGTTATACTTGGATACATTCAAATTCAATACCCTGCACTTTCTTCCTGATCTGTTCATATTCGTATGGCAAATTAGTCCTCTAATACGAGGTGACGGAGTGCTCAGTTCCATTCGTGGTGTGAAATTTAGGCACATTGAAGTATACATCAAATGTGTATTAAAAGGAATAATAATTGTTTCTGGAGACATTTTTTACCTTAGTAGGTAAGAGATATTGTAATATATTATCTCGTGAAAATAATACATGTAAATTTCACATAACATGTAATAGCACTAATCATCTTACATAACAACGGTTATTGTTGAGTGGAATAATCATAACATCTAATGATGAATATATAGTGCTACATTTAATATTGTGATGGATTGTTTTGATAATATTATTTATAAAATAGGGTGAGAGACACAATATAAGAAGTTCTTATATTTGTATTAGCTCATGAAATGTCTTTTAGGCAAGGTTATGGAACAAATTTCGACGACTATTGTCTAGGAATTTCCAAATTACAAACACAACTTTCAAAAACTGCAATTTTAATTGCAGAAATAGGATGGCAGCTTGGACTATATAGAGAAACATTTCCCATGCTTGTTCGTGGCGACCCATATAGAGAAACATTTCCCATCCTTGTTTGTGTCCACTGAGCAGCCTGGACCATATAGAGAAACATTTTCCATGCTTGTTTGTGGCGACTAAGCTGCCAGGCTCTAACTCGAAAGATTCGATCCCAGCTTTCGATCCCAGTTACATCAACACCTCGTGAGCAAGAGGAATAAAATGATAACTCTTAGTCTTTTTTATTAGTTTTCATGAGATAACTTTTAATTTACAATTTGTAGTCATATATATAGAGAGAGAGAGCTAGAATATGGTTGTGGAATAGACTAAGTATTTTTTTCTCCTAGATAAGTTATACTTAATTTCCCTGGATTAGAGATGGGA